>WKFP01013547.1:43773-57918 GCA_011057875.1 Pterocles orientalis | reverse complement strand
TATTGTGTCCAGTTCTGGTCCCCTCAGTTCAAGAAGGACAGGGAACTGCTGGAGAGAGTCCAGCGCAGAGCCACGAGGATGATTAAGGGAATGGAGCATCTCCCTTATGAGGAAAGGCTGAGGCAGCTGGGTCTCTTTAGCTTGGAAAAGAGGAGACTGAGGGGTGACCTAATCAATGTTTATAAATACGTAAAGGGTGAGCGTCAGGAGGATGGAGCCAGGCTCTTCTCTGGGACATCCAGTGATAGGACAAGGGGCAATGGGTTCAAGCTGGAACATAGGAGGTTCCACTTGCATATGAGAAAAAACTTCTTTGCAGTGAGGGTGACAGAGCACTGGAACAGGCTGCCCAGAGAGGTTGTGGAGTCTCCTTCTCTGGAGACGTTCAAATCCCGCCTGGATGTGTTCCTGGGTGATCTGATTTAGGTGTTCCTGCTCTGGCAGGGGGATTGGACTAGATGATCTTTCGAGGTCCCTTCCAATCTCTAACATTCTGTGATTCTGTGATATAACAGTTAGCCCATCACTGTGCAAATGTGGAAATGCTGCCTCTGCTCCAAGACTGTATCAGAAGCATTGCAGATATCATCGTGTGCTTTTTTCCCTGCTAAGAGCTCTGTACTGACCTGCTGGAGCCAATTTAGGAATTTTCCCTATAAATAACAGAAGTCTGACCAGCTGGAATATATATCATATTTGGATTAACACTACAGCTCTCTACAACTCTGGAGAAAGCAGTGGCTGTGCCTTTTATAGAACAGATGAATAACGGTTTTGTAAAGAGGAAAGATTAAATTGATAATCAGAAAACAGGGATGTTTCAGTTGTTGCTGCATTAAACTCCTTGGGGTAAACTTAGGAAAGTCATTCCGTGTTTAAAACTGATACAACGCTTGACCATTTCACAATATTTTTCTGTCAATAAATCAGAACCAAAGCAGAAGCAGAAACTTCCTATTAAAACCATAATTCAAGACTGAACAACACCACTTGGGGGGGGCGGGGGGGGGAAGAAAAAACAGCCTGTCAAGCACCATACTTTAGTCACCAAGTCTTAGGCATCCCAAAAAACTGCTTTAACCCTATTTTCTCTTGTATACACAGAAGTGGTGTGGAGCAGTGAAAAGAAGATAGCAAAAGGGAAGAAAAAATTCACACTGAGTAAAAATGCTCAACTATATGCTTAGAATTCACTACTAAAATCATAAAATATGGAATAATTTGTGAGATACACAGAAATTACTGTGCTTCAAATCCACTTGCTCAGCAAAAGCATACTGCATACTACTCCAAGTAATGCTGGCAGACACACACAAAAGAGGGGGATGCAGGAGGAAAAGAAACAGGAGTAAATTTTAATTCCATTCAAAAGACAGGAAATGTTTGCTAGATTGAAGAGGGGGATCCATACCTATAAACACTGCTAGTAAAAAAAAATCTTAAGGACTATATTTAATTATGTAGTATAATGTTAAAAAAATTAAGTTTGATCAGGAAATGCACTGCACACCAAGCCTTCTACATCAAAACAAATGCTGCACTTTTTGTTTTATTAGTAAGATTATTTGAATGCCTAAGAAAATAATGGGATTCACACTTGGTTTTAATTAAAAAAAAAAAAAAGTTTGTATAAAATCGCTTGAGTTTCTCCCCAGATGCCTGGCCCGGAAAAGGAGTTCCATATACACACCTGGAACTCCTACAGCTCTCAGCCTCTATGAACTGCAGCTTGCTGAAGGCTGTGGAGCAGTTCTCATGAAGCACTAGCCCTTGACTATAAATTAGTACTTCTATTAGGTGTAATTTCAATAACACATTTCATAAGCAAAAGTTATGGAGCAGCAGCCCTGAACAAAGCAATGTTGTATCACAGGAAGGCACGAAAGCAAGACAAACCATGAGCACTTCACCAAATGAGCTACTGTGTTTAACACATCAAGTTAACGCTTAATCCTGGTAAAAACACATTTCAGTTAAACTCACTTTCCCCCCCACCTGAAATGCAGGAAGGCATACTCTTTTCCCTCACTGGGTAAACACTCCCATGTAATGACTGCAAGATTTTTACCCTTGTTCACACTTCAGAGTTCCCCAAAGCACTAAGAATTCCCAATCCCAACATACAGCAACAATCTGGGAAAGTGGTAACATACTGGAAAAGCACCATCTGGTTACAGAAATGTGAAACAGACTTCTCTATAGCAGCTGACTTTGTTTGGATTATGAAAATAGTGCTGGTCAATAATATCACATCAAAAATATACTTTAAACTTTCATTTTTAATAAATTAAGTGTGAAGACTGGAAATTTTAAGGACACAGAACCGAGGATTAGGTACCTTTCTCTTAATACCAAGCAGTATTTTCCATGGACTTTAACTAGTGAAAAAAAGTAATCATTTGTGATCAAACACATAAAGTTCCTTACCCAGAAACACTGGATGTGTTTATAAATTCAGTAATCTCAAGACTGGTTTTCAGAAGTACTAAGATACTTCAGTGAAAGGATTTGATCTCCACCTTCAAAGAAACAAGTTTTGTTCCATCTGTTCTTTTTTGAATTCCTAACTTTTAAATTATTTATTTCAATAAATTTCTGCTGTAGCAACCTCAGCTTACCCCAGGGATCTCACAATGCTTTTCCCTTTCTCCTCACGTACCTTCCCGCGGCTTTCGGCAGCTCCACCTGAACTCCCTCCTACTACCTGGAGGAGCCACACTATTTGTGGCAGCTATGACACCCGCCTGCTGGCTAATGGCCTCCCCTCCATGCTGCTGCTTTCCCTAAGGTTCGTCAGATCTGGAAGAACTCCACTTCTGCATCAAACCTCTCTGAGAGAGACAAAAAAGTTACTAAGGACCGCATTTCTTAAGAAATCAAAGTAAAACAGAAAGGTACAATTTTATTCCACCTATTTTGAGAATAAAGGCAGATTAAGTCCTAAGGGAAGCAGCTCTTTTTCAAAGGGAGGCACAAATACATGCTTAAGAGAGATGATGTACAATCTCCACCTGACTCTACAAAGGGAGGGTGCCAATTCTTCCTCCCTCATTCCTTTCTCCTTGTGAGCACTGCGATGAAACTCTTCTATCCCACACGTGTAACACGGAGCAAGGACTGGCATGAGTCATCTGACCCAATTCTAGCTGGACAGAAGCCTTTTGCTTCCCCTCACACTGGAAACATACAGTTAAACATAGATGTGTCAGTAACAAGCTGTTTAGACCATCGTTCTTTACGGCACTGCCAGAAAAGCCAGCTGGACTGCTTATGGGTGGTCCACACACCAGAGACACCGGAAAGAATAGAGACAGCTCTTAAAGACAATGCTGAGAGGAGTTAAAGAGACAGAAAGTTGCGTGTGCCTCTGTCGCCCATGGAGGAAATGAAAGTGCACGATGGCAACAGCCAGCAGGCTGGCCAGCATCAGCAGTTCCAGAGCTCCTTCTGAAACACGGGGTTTTAAAATCTTTCTTTTCTTTTGCAGAAAAGACTCTGGAACCACAGTGGGAAGGACCATTCCAGGTGCTTCTCACCACCTTCACTGTGATTAAGATGAAGAACAGAGTGCTTGGATCCACCACATTCGCGGGAAGAAAGCCCCGGAGGCCCCTTGGAAAGCAACGCTGGCTGACAATGAACCGAAACTAAAGCTTATTCAAACAAAATGAGTACATTATGGTCATTTTTATTTGTAGTCATGACTGCAGACTTCACTGATATTAGGTTTAATATTGTCTTTTAAGAAACTTTATATCGATTAAAAGAATTTACTAATTTTCTAGAAAAGGGGGGGTGGGATATCTTTTTAGAGGAAAAATACTTATGTTTGTGAGACCTTCTTAGAAGACAAATACTTACGTTTGTGAGACCTTTTTAGAGGACAAATACTTATGTTTGTGAGACCTTTTTAGAGGACAAATACTTATGTTTGTGAGACCTTCTTAGAAGACAAATACTTATGTTTGTGAGACCTTTTTAGAGGACAAATACTTATGTTTGTGAGACCTTCTTAGAAGACAAATACTTATGTTTGTGAGACCTTCTTAGAAGACAAATACTTATGTTTGTGAGACCTTCTTACAAGACAAATACTTATGTTTGTGAGACCTTCTTACAAGACAAATACTTATGTTTGTGAGACCTTCTTACAAGACAAATACTTATGTTTGTGAGACCTTCTTAGAAGACAAATACTTATGTTTGTGAGACCTTCTTAGAAGAAAAATATTCATGTTTGTCAGAACCTTTTTTAGAAGAAGGTCCTCATGTAGTTGATGTCTACTACAGGAGAAAATAACACCTGCAAGAATGAGAAAGAAAGCAATTGTTCAGTGAGTGAGATAAGGAGAAATTGAAGGTAAACAATCAACAGGATTAGGTTCCCAGGACCAAAATTAGCCAACAGCAACTCTGTCTTTAAGATTTTTTAAATCACCGTATCCAATCAGTAATTGCCAAATCTGCGTGAATTCTGTACAAAAGTGTGTAATTAAGGCATAATAAATGGCTACAGCTTGATCATATTGGTCTGCGTAGTCCTTACCAGAGGCAAGGGGGGACTGAGACAGGGGGTTTTAAAGTTAACAAGGGCTCAGAGAATAACTAATTGAGAATAGCTGTTTGGACAAGATATGATTAACGTTTGCCGTCCTTGCGAAGACAGGATGAGAGCATCAAAGCTGTGATGATAAGGGGAGAACTGCTAACCCAAACGAGAGGAGAGAATGCAACACCTGCAAGGCCACGGAGATAGGGAGGGCTGCTCCAGTCTCCAAACAAGCTGGGAACCATCCTGGTTCTTTGGACTGAGACCAAGAGACCAGGGCGCAGAAGGACTCTTTAGCTAATGTGTTCATATCTGCTTTTTCCTCAAGATCCCCTTGTCACCACCATAAAAAGAACTACATGACTAAACGGTCCGACCATCCCAGATTAATGAATGAGTCATTCTCAGTCACACGCAAGTTCCAAGGAATTTTTACAGAGTAGAATTCAAAGCAGTACACACGTAAAGGGAAAGAAAAATCACACAGCGCGTTTAGCTGTAAAGAACAAATTCACTGACAAGGGTTAATACTTGCTATAGAAAACCTTATGAAGATATGAAAAAATGGAAAAAGGCCAGTAGAGCGTAGCTGCATATCCTACTTTTAATAACAATATTCATCTAGCTCTTATGAAAGCTGTTGAATCTCTCAACAATTGAAACGTATTTATTTATGCCAAGAGCAGACATGGCATGGGAATCCATGGTTCACAATTCCCCATCGAGTTCTGCCAAAGTTTCTTTACTCTTGTAAAGTGGAAGTACCACTTCTGGTAACAACAGTAATTTAGTTCTTCGCCTACTCAAATTTTGCTTTTCCTGCCAAGACTAAAAGGACGCCAAGTGTGCCGTTTTCTTTGCCTTGAGCAGTTGTCATCTTCAAACTGGACAGCACCACCTTATTTATGAAGCCCTTTAGCCCAATAGTTCTGTTAAACAGTGCTGTATTTTTTGATCAGAACTGATCTGAGCAGAATTTATACCGAATGCTCGTCTGCTGCCCATTCCTAGTATTCTGAGTACATGGAACGATGGGAAAAATTACTCAATAGTTAAGAATTGTATCTGAAGTGAAATGGAGTCTTCCCACACAGATTCAAACTTTGTTTGTTTTGGCAGAAAGGTACCGGAATTTTAGGCACTAACAGCAAAATACAATAAAAAAGTGTTTAGATCCCCATGGTCTCTAAGGACTTCATATTGAAAATGGGCAGCCATGAAAGCTTAAACCAAAAACTAAACCCATTTTGAAAGAGTTAACTCATCTCTGCAAAGAACGGTTCTTCAGTTCTCTGCAAAGAACGGTTCTTCAGTTCTGTCCTCTGCTCAAAAGCAGGTTAACAGTATTCCAGACCAAACAACGGACCAAAAGGACAATTTTTTCTTCTTTTTAGAAAAGCAGACTTTCACAGGAAGTTCACCTGTTTGCACGTCAATGAAAAAGAAGGCCTTTCAGAAAAAAAGGTACAAGTACAAATTACTTTACATTAAGTGACTGAAGGCTAGCAAGTATCCTTCAGGAGAAAAAAGTCTCATGATGACCAAGTTAGTATTTCTGTCTAACATTGATACATAGGTCAGCATATTTTTAAAAATTGTGTCATTCTCCTAAAGGCATTATCATTCAGTAAAGTTCTTATCTGTACAATTAACTTCTTAATCTTAGCAATGAGACATTACTAGCCCTGCAAAGAGATATGTCTCAAAGTAATTTCTAAAACTTCTTATGCTCATTCAAAAGAATAAATCTTTGCACTATTCATCGGTGAGCTCAATTTTCTTTTACGTCTCTACATTGGATATCTGAGCAATAGTCAGAGGAATCTCCATCAGCAACCTTCTTGTACCATTAAAACAAATAGACAATTTAGGTATCCCTTTGAGACAGGGGTGGTTAAACTTAAAAAGGGATCAAAGAATAACTAATTCAGAATGGCTGTTCAGACAATATATGATTAATATATGATTAACGTTTGCCGTGCTTGCGAAGACAGGATGAGAGCATCAAAGCTGTGATGATAAGGGGAGAACTGCTAACCCAAATGAGAGCAGAGAATACAACACCTGCAAGGCCACGGAGATAGGGAGGGCTGCTTCAGTCTCCAAACAAGCTGGGAACCATCCTGGTTCTTTGGACTGAGACCAAGAGACCAGGAGATGAGAAGTTCAACTCTGATGAAGACTCATTTACTTCATCCTGTTGACCACCCTATGACAACCAGGGAGGACTACGACAACCAGGGAGGACTACGCAGGCGCAGAAGGACTCTTTAGCTAATTATAATACAAAGTGGGGCTAGGCAATCAATATGAATGAATGGATTACAAAACTTAATGCATATGCAACATTTTGGAGAACAAATAGAGGTTTTGCGAAAAGGCACGCATGTCTTTGGTGGAGCTATCCCCCATGCACCTCAGCGCTGAATAAACTACATACCTACTTTACAACATTCATGAGTTGTGGAGTTTTTTCACTTCACCTTGTCACCAAACTACTTAAGAGTAGATCAGTAGCCTCCATCTCAGGATTTAACAGGTAGCTGTTTGCTCCATGAGAGGGGGAAACAACCTGACCTCTCAGAGAGCTGCCCTCTCTGTGTCAAAAATGGAGGTTAAGAGTTAGGGAGACTAAGCTTATATCTGGAACTATTTTTCACAACCTACTGCTTTGTATCTGCTTTTGGCAGGTATCTCTTTTAAAACTGAAGTTGCTAATGCTGTTAATTACAGTATTATATAGCAAGATATTATAAAGCCAGCTATTCACATGACACATTTTCAAAAAACGATGCCTTCAATTTGTATGCATGTTTCCAAAGTGCTCCTCTGCCAAATATTTTATGTATCAGGAAATACTCCTTGAAGTGAAGGACCTACAACATATATAGCATTGCTATGCTACTGTCAGCCACGTTTGGCAATGAGACTATTCTGCGAAAGGTATTCCTTCTCATATATTCAATTTGTTTTGCTCAGCTCATCTTGTGAGAAATGATCCATTGCCAAAAGGAAATTGATTACTGTTACTGGAATGAACATTATCAGAGACATGATCTTGACATATTTCAGGCAAAGGACAGATGCTAGCACAAGTACTTGCTTTTTACAATGAATCTGGACGACTCTGACTGGACTCTTGAGGGTGAATTTACACTCCATGGCTCAGCTCATTTAAGAGGTCGCTGCTGCCAAAGGAAGATATCCCACTCCGTGTTGCATCATCCTGACCCGCCCCCGAAAGGAAGCCACAGCACCCCACAGCACCCGCTGCACCCTGGGCTAATCCAAATCAGCTCACTAACATCAGGCTCCCCCCCCCTTTTGAAAAATCAAGGTTGTGCTGGTTTAGAAGGCTGAAGACACTAGCGTGGGGTCTGATAATAGGAATTGTCCTTTGTGGTAGAGCCAAGCTGTTCCAGCAGCTCAAGTCATAACACATAACCTCACCCTGACAAGAAGCGTTGAACTCATTTGGATTCCCCACTACAGACATACAAAAGCATCAGCTGTTCCATGAACTGAACCTCCCTCTCCTTTTCTCAGTATTCTCTCTTTGTCACTTCTCTTTTTCTAGCTCTATATTTGGTATCGGGGAAAAAAGTCTTGGTGAAGGAGGAGGGGAAGAAGGGGTGTCAGGACAAAACTACATAGCATTTATTCAGGGCCATCTGTTACTCTAAGTCTCGAAGTACTATTTCTGTATCAGCGCAGTGTACCATCCCAGCCGTACGAAAGAATTCATGGCTATTCTAATTGCCATCAGTTCAGCATCAGTTGAAGTATCAAATGTTTTTCTATCTGTCGTAGAAGAGATTTTTAGACCTTCTGAAGGGGGAAATAATTGTTTCTCTTTTTCTTTAAACAGACACACTTCAATGTATTTCTAATTAATGAAGGTGTTAAAATTAAGGATACTGGAAATTTTCACAGGCTTAGAAACAACAGGAAGATAATTTTTTCTTTTTAAAAAATTAACATTTTTCTGCTATTTGTTCTCAAAAAAACTTTAAGTTGGATATCACTGTAGTAGTGCAAAGACCTAAAAATGAAAGCCCAGCTTCAGAAGTATGGATGTTATCTTTTATCTTCTCTACAATTAATGGTACTGATTAAACTTTAAAGGAGTCAGGTATTTTACTTAAAGGTGGTTCAATAATACTAGTTGTGTAGTACTCCTTGACATGACCAGATTCACTAGAATCAGATGCAGTATCTGATATAATCTTTCACAAAATGAGTAACAATGTCTGCCAATAATTCACAGGAAATTCTTTCTGCTACACAACTTGACTGTAAAATGTACTTAAAAGTAATAAACGCATTGATTTTAACTAAGCTAAATGGACACTACTTATACACTAACCAAATTTCTTACCTGATAGGGCTGAAAGGCACTATCTTCAGTTATAAAATCCAGCTGTTTGTCCACAAGGAATTCTACTGCAGTAATTGAATTGTATACACTTTTTCCAACCAAGGGCTTGAATGTCTATTGGAAAAAAATAAGAAAATTAAATCAACCAACTAAAAAAAGCTCAGCACATCAAACCCCCAGGACTATATAAACACTGACATAATTCCTACATCAAAACACATTATAAGAGAATAGCAGTTACTAATTATACAAAAAAGGATGATTTTGCATTTTGTCATTTTTCCTTTGTGTAGTCGGTAGAAAACCAGCTAAAAAAGGGAACTACACAATACATTCTTCCCTTCCCTCACTGTGCTTGAGCAAGAGTGCTTACCATGGAAGCTCAAAGTACAGGAGCACGATTATATCTTAAACATATAGGTTAGCATGCAGATCCTCTCTCTCTGCCTGCAGGACTAGCTAGCGCAGTGGTAATTACGCTAAGGACGCTGAAGTGAAAACTGACTGCAGACATGAAAATGCTCCCCCCCTTCCTGTTCCGAAATCGTTCACCTTGCCTCAAGTCAACTATCTCATTTCCCTGCCTGTCTCTGCATCTGTTCTGATTCTGCTGCCTGCCGCCCCCACAGCCGCTCCTCCCTGCAGCAACTGGCAGCTCCAGCACAACGGCTCCAGCACAACGGCTTCAGCTCACAGCACCCAGTCCCAGGGCTCCTGCAGCAGGGCCAAGAGGTTTCCTACTTCCTCCCACATGCGGGGGAAGTGGCAAGGGGCCAACGGGAGGAAGCAAAAGCCAGGCATGGAGAAAGAGCAGAGAATAACACGCTCCTCAATTCCCCCACATAGTCTTTGCCCAAAGCACCCTGACTCATCCAGGCACAACAAGATGCAGTAGGCGAGGGAGGAGGGAGCCATGACTTCAGCAGGTTTCCCCTGAGAGGGGATGAGCAGGCGGTCCCCTTCCCTGCTGGCTGGGTTTCCTGGAACAGAAGTGCAAGGAGAGCATGACTGAGCAGGGATGTACCAAGAGGGTATTAGTCAGGTGGAAAAGGAAATCCCAGTGGATGCAGGGGAGAGAAAATGCCGCTCTGAAGACAGACAGGAACAGCAAGAGGAAGGCACGGACGACCAAAAGAAATGACTAGCAAAGAGAACATGCAAGATATAAGGGAAAAAAAAAAACACAGAGGAACAGAAAAAAATAAAGTCATTCCACAGGACAAAAAAAAAACAGTAATGAAGGAAAACAGGAAAATAAAAAACTCCTTTCAGACTGATTCTAAGTTTAAAATGCAGGAGAAAAGACAAAGAGGAGAAACAACAGGAGGTCAAACCACATGAAGCCTTGTGCAAATGCTACACCAACATCTGTAAGATGTCACTATCGCAACACGGCATCACTAGCTCACATAAAACACCCCACAGCAACAGACCCCAACTACTTACAAGGAGAGGGCATGATCACTGCTGTCTATTTACAGATGGGGAAACTGAGGCACAAAGCAATCTCATAACTTGACTAAAGCCACCGAAGCAGGACAGCAGCACCGTCAGTGACCTGCCCTCAGTCAGTCTGTAGGCAGCTCATAAGAGATGCACTCAAGGTTTTATCAGACTTCATTACCTACTTTACAAAGGTGTTGCCTTGCGATTACGCTAAATATAACCCAAGTCTCCCTGGAGCTTCAGCTTTGGCACTTACTAAATAAATGAGAGAATACTCCACTGGAAATACACAATACTTTCTAATAAATATATCCAACTCTACAAATACTCAGATTTGATGTACTGCATTCTTGTTTCCATTTTATTTAAGGTTTCCCTTCAGATGTTATTCTTTCTCATGCAAGCAAGGGGAAAAAAAAAAACCCTATCAGCCAGTCAGCCATCTCAACAATGCCATAACAAGATTAAAGGAATGGAGGGGCAGGAGAACACGATAATATGCTAACTATAGAGCCTGAACAGTAAATAATTATTTAACCTTTAATAGTTAAGAAAGGGCCTTTGCTCTTGCACCACTTTTCTATAATGGATCTGGAATTGCTAATGGTTCGAGTTAAGAGAGGGTGGAGTTCAGATGGTGAAACTGCAAAGTGTTGAGTGTATAAACTCACAAGAAGACAAACTTTTTCTTTCAAAAAGTCAATGTTGCAAGGTTTCAGTTCTCAATTCACCCCTGTGTCTTCACATACACTGTTCTACTTTTTCCACACTGGTTCCTTTCTAACTTTCTGTTTTATTGTTCAGGTCAAGAAACACATTTCCGACTACAAACAACAGCATATACCGCATCATTAGCTGAAATGAAACCGTGTGGAATGTGGCTTGCAGTTATCATTCAGGATTCAGACAACACTGCAGATTAACGTACGTGTGAGCCACCAGTTTATCTTATTGCTGGTATTAAAGGAACTAATTCCAAATATAGATCTATGAGCATGATTATTCTGAGAAGAGAAATGTAATGCCTTCTCACTTGCTTTCATAGATCTACGCTTCTAGACAGGCCAACACCCCCAAAACACACATGAGGAGGATGCAGGCTATCCCACAAGCACAGAGGAAAAATATGTAAATAAATACAGTAAAGCCACGCCATGTCACACACCTCCTCATAGGCGGATGGCTGCTCAGCTGCACACAACTTGAGATTTTTTTCAGACGCTGTTAGAACGCATTCCCACTATCAAAGATCAACAAAACCCCACCCTTTAAAAAAGCAGGTCTTCCTGGGAAAGTCCAGACTCCATCAGCTCCAGGAAACAGGCAGGCCACCAAGAAAATATCCAAACCAGGACAAGTTAGGGATTTGAAAAATCTTCAGACTGAAAACATGACCAAACTTCACACCACACACCACATATGCACAAAGAAAAACAGATGAAGAGCAGAGCAGACAAGAGTCAGATACTAGAGGTAAGCATGTGAGGCATGTAGCAACATGAAAGCAGATGTAAGAAGGTCCAACAAGCTCCCTGCAGACTTTAAGAAGAAGGCACTCCCTTGTTCCATTTCCCAAAGTGGAGGACAAGTCCAGGGAGAATCAGGCATACTGGCTGAACCTCTTCAAACAAAAATCTCCCTTTCAAACTTGCATAAAGCTTCCTTCTATAATCTACATTAACTCAACTCCCTGAAGACCACAATTAAGCAAAGGACTCAAGCACTCAATTTTAAGTGTCTAACTTCAGCACTCTTCTAAGTGGCTGCCTGAAAAAAATTCCAAACTTTCTCCACCATATTTCCCTGCTTGGACAAAGTGAGCTCTATGAACACATACATATACTTTAACTGCTTTACTACAAAGTTCCCCAAAACTGAATAAAACACATTTTTTACTCTGCACACACCACACCACCCCTCCCACCCCCCCATCCATGCAAGAAATAACCTGCCTATGAGAGGCATCTGGCACACCTCTGAGACCGAGAAAAAAAAATGGGTTTGGACCTTTCAGAAATCCAAATAAAGTTTTAGAAAATATTAAGTGCCATCAATTCACAGCAAAAAATCTCAGAAGTATTCTTCAATGGCATTCACCAAATACTCGCGAATACAGGACATTACTCACGGACTGCTTTTTCTAACACCCAGAAACACAACTACACGACTCATCTATTTATCATTTTAAAAACCCCATGGCAACCATAGGCCCTGCTTTCCCGAGGCAGCAGTACTGAGCAAGCACATAGTGCATTTTTATCTCTGCCTAACGCAATTAAGCAGCTGGAGACGTGGTAAGCCATCCCCACCATGTGAGAAGGCAGTTCCCTGGCACTGGCCAGGGCTCCAGGAGCTGCTGCTGCAGCCTGGGTGCTCGCAGGTTGTGACACCCAGCAGCACGCTCACTGCAGCAAACGCTCGGGTTACAGCTGAGCCCGCAGCTGCCACCGCCTCATCCCGCACATCCCACCACCTCGTCTGCCTCAACCAAGCTCACAGCCTGCTTGGCTGGGCACCCTACGCCTGCAGTCTGCTCCTCACAACGCAAAAGCACATTTTTCCTATGTACTGCATTTGCCTTTTTTATTTCTAAATCTCTCTGAGGCATTTATGCTGTAAAAAGAACAAACTTTCAATAAATAATGTATTCAAGAAAGCTACTCAATCTAAAATGTATAATGTGAGTATTCACTGCACTCTTTGGCAAAGACAACAGCAACAAAAATCGAAAAGATCATTTAAACTTAACTTATACATACTATTCAGCAAACTTTCCTACATACTATTCTTTAGCATCACTGTTTAGACTGCAATAGCGCAAGCACTGGCACCTTTTCGTTATGACACCTAATCGTTAAACTTCAAAAATAGCTGTAGCTCTCCTCCAACGCCTGTCTGTTGCCATGGTTTGTTCTCAAAGGCAGAATCATCGAGCGGAAGAGAGAGAAAGAGAAAATACAGCACATCTACCATAAAACCCGAGCACCGACTTTCCTCCTTCGCAGCCTACTTTGCCTGCATTCCCTATGGACGAGCCCGCTTCCAGCCAAGGCGTTATTCCGGGCGGAACTCCCTCAGCCCTTCCCCGGAGGGGGTGTCGGCGCCCGCAAGCAGGAGGAAGTAACCGGCGGGGCCCCCGCACAAGGCACATCCAGTCTCCCCCCACCCCCGCCTCCCCCGGCGTCAGAGGAGGCGAGGGTGCCGCATGGCAGCGCGCTGCAACGACTATCGCAGCTGTTCTTGTAACGGCGGGGCTGCTCACCGCCAACGGCTGGACAACGAGCCCTGCAAGTCCAGTACCCGGCCTTAACGGCAACAATTTAACCTCCCTAAAATGAAATTTTAAAAAACCCCCAAAACCAAAAACCACCACCAGTTTCTTACGCCACGATGTTCCCGTTTTCCCGAGGGACGCAGGGAGGTGCCCGGTGCTCGCGGTGTCCAAGGCCCGTCTCAGCGGCGCACGGCCTGCGTTCCCCCTCCCCAACCGCCGCCGCCTGCCCGCGCACAAAGCCGCCGCCGGCCGCGTGCCGCCCCCGCGCTCCCCCGCGCCCGCGGAACTCCGTCCGTCACGTGCGCCGCGCCGCTCCGCGCACCGCGGGGTGGGGGGGTGCCACGACATCCCCGAGGGTCGAGGGGCGCGCCCCACTCCGCCCCCGCGGCCTTGGAGGGCGAACAAAGACGCGCGGGCGCCGTTCAGAAAGTTAAAATGTCCGCGGGGAGCGCTGAGATGGGTGTCCCACGAAGCCAGCCGCGGAAAGGCCCCCGTCCC
>WKFP01013547.1:0-42562 GCA_011057875.1 Pterocles orientalis | reverse complement strand
CCACAACAAACAAAAACAACCAAAAAACCCACCCCACACAAAAAACCACACAACCACCACCAAATAAATTAAAAAAAAAAAACAAAAAAAACCCACCACAAAAACGAAAAAGCCACCAAGGGAACAAGGAAGGGCGGGTGAGGCATGATCTCAGCGCCTGATTTCGGTCCAGAAACAGGCGGGGCGGAGGGCTGCGAGGGGAGCGCCCCGCCGCAGGAGCCGGGCCGGGAGCCCCGGGCTACCCCGCTCCCCCCTCCGCCGGCACAGACAGGGCAACGGCGGGCGCGAGCTGGGCAGCCCAAAGCTCTTCACTAAGCACATTCTGCGGTGACCGACGGGTGTTTACAGCCTGTAAACAAATGCAAAACGTTCTCAAGCACAATCTTCTAATTTTCAGCATACAACCCATTTTCACCTTGATGGAAAAAAAGAAACATAAAACATGTTTTCCTGCTGTTGAAGATGATGGCACTACCAACTAGTTGTTTACGTAAAAACATAAATTCACCCAAATAATCGAGGAGGGAAAAAGTGCATGGTGCAACTAGCTAATGAGAAAATTGTTTCCAAACAGAAATTTAGCAATAATGCCTGTAATGCATTCCTGGAGTTTAGCTCACATACACAAGCATGGATAGAAGAAAAAAAAATCACAAGGGAGGTTGCAATAGAGGCATTTATTTCCTCCAAACCCTCTAAACATAAACAGCTGTACATTTTTTACTTCATGGAAAAAATATAAAGCATGTAGTTTGCCATGCAAGTATAATGGGAAATCAGTGCATGACTACCTCTCTGTTCTCATTTTGAATTATTCCAAATGATGTAAGCTTAAAAGTGTACTAAAATGCTATAAAACACTGAGCTCTGAAATAATAGAAGTGCAGTTAAAAATTAAAGTTGAACTGAAAGGCTCTCTACCCACCATGGACTTTTCTCCAGCAACTGGGTTTCTTCCACAACAGCTCATGACACTGCACACACACAAGCAGGGCAGGAACCAGGCTACCTGGATGCTGTGTTTGGACACTACCCAGCCTGCGTTCAAACCATATAACTGCAAAATGGGATTTTGTTTTGAAGGGACACTAGCAAAGGCAGTTTATTGTATTGATTTTTCCTTTCAAGTGGTCTTCCCGCTTGGTGAGCCCAAGGCGGCTGAGCAGCCTTATATGGCAGCAAGGCTGCAGGGAGGCACGGTGCCCCGAGCAGCCTCCATCTGTTCCTGACCTCCCGGACTAGACAGTTGCTCTTCTCGTCTCCAGCACCCCTGCATGCAGCCCCTCACCAGATCTGCTCACCCTCAGGGCTAGCCAGAGAAAGGCTGCCTTCTATGGCAGCAGAACATGGGGCTGGCTAACCCCCACTGCTCCCCCAAAACACACCCCCTGACCCAGCCAGGCCATGGCAGGGCTGCACATCTTCATTTCCAGAGAAAAAAAATTGAAACAAACATCTTAGTGATGCCATTTTGACCTGATTTCTTTACAATTCCTTCTTATCCACCCCACCTCCCCCGGGGTAGGGGGAAATAACGCCCCAGGCACTTTCACCAGCACCGAGACAGATCAGTCATGTAGTAGCAGAGACTAAAACGCATCCTTATTCCATGTCTGGGGCTGCAGTTCGCACTGCCTTTACCCCTTTGGTGCAGAAGCGTGCCCATCCTCTGCCATCAAACAGCAACAGGGGAGCTTGTCAAGTGAGCAGGGAAGTCTTTTTCACAGACTCAGTTCTTCAGAGGCCCCACCACCTCTAAAAAATAAAACTTGACCTATCAGTAATAGGTGACACAAGGAAATATCCTGAACTCCGACTTTGTCAAGTAGTCAAGAAATAAAGGGGTTTTCCCAAACTTAATTCTGTGCTTGCATGATCTTCAATTTAACATTCAAAGTGCATTTTAGATTACCTCCTAGAAGTACTGAACATCCCAAAGACTTACTGCTACCACCACCAAATGTGTACCTGTCTCATATGGTTTCAGGGATTTGTTTTACCATCTCTCTCAAGTAAGAGTCCATACACTAATAGTTACTTCAGGAGGGGCAAACAAATGAATTATGCTTATTACAGAGTGCACTATACTTCATGCTACTATTAAACTAATGGTGCTATGATAGCTGTGCGGTATGTAGTGCAACTGTCAAAGCAGCAATCCTTAATAATATCCAAGACAGACACTGTTAAAATACAAATCACAAGACTGTCTGGAGGACAGGCAAGCTTGCCCGTTTGGACAAAGCTTTATTAATAGACTGCAGCTTAGTAACAAAGAATATTAATACCCAGTGCAGCACCACCTATTCATTACCACAGAGCAATTCTGCTAAAAATTCTGAAGTGGCAGTAGCTATGTGTGGAATACTAACCGAGCAACTCTATTTCCAGGAGTTTCACTTAAAGACGATAACTTAAAAACGATCTCAGTAAAAACCCACTAAGTGGGAAAACACCTTTTGAGAGTATAAAAAAAATAATGACACCGCTACTGGTGCAATTGCTGAAGTGCTCCAAGTCAACATAAAACAACATTTACATCATTACAGCTTACTAAATTTACCGCAATATATATACGTGTATTCTTAGCAAAACACAGATTTGCCATCTAAAGGCACTAATACCAATCTTTAAATATTAATTTTAAAAAATCAATGTCTTAAAGAGTCCCAAAGCCTATGGAAAATATTCCTATCCAAGCCTGTTATGACATTTGCAAAACACTATACTTTAGAGCGGCTTATTTAATAGTCACATTATTTTAGCACTGTTTACAACTACTGTTTGCTTCTTCTCACAATCGAGGCTGAACTCTGTCAAACAAGCCATAGTATGAGCTTGCAGAACAGAGCTGCCTTTGTTCTTTGGCACTGCCAGTCCCCTATGGAATCAGGCAGCACACTGAACCACACTCAGCAAACAATCTCTGACCTTCAATTACTGTCTTGGCTGGCTGCCACAGGATACATGTATTACTGGTAACACACTGTGCCCTATTTTGCCGATAATCGCTAGAACTACAGATAATCATGAAAAGTGATGGAAAAAAGCAAACATTCCCTTCCTAAAGTTGCAATCGTAACTTCGACTACAGCAAAGCATTCCTGCAGTGTGCTGCAGCAGCACAACCCAGGTTCAGGCCATGGATGCGAGGATGGCAATACTGCAGGTTTTGTATTCGTAGAGAGCGTACAAAAAATTCCAGGTGGCATATGGCTTTGCCTTCCTCTGCCAGAGGTTTTCCGTTTGGTTTTTGTTTTGATGCAGAAGGCATGCTGGCATGATTTTACAAGAGCTGCCCTTTTTTTCCTTTTCTTTTTCCCATTTAAAACACCGGCAGGTTTTTCCACTTGAGCGGTCGGGTGGCCGGGCAAGGCCACCCCCTGCAGCCCCTTTGTCTGCCCGGCTGCAGCCCGTGGCCTTGCCGGCTGGCTGCCAGCCAGGGCCGGCCCGGCTCACCGCCCTGCCAGGAGGGAGGGAGGTTGCTGCCACCGCGCTGTCACAAACACTGCAAG
Source organism: Pterocles orientalis (assembly GCA_011057875.1). NCBI lineage: Eukaryota > Metazoa > Chordata > Aves > Pterocliformes > Pteroclidae > Pterocles > Pterocles orientalis. The sequence goes on along the minus strand of WKFP01013547.1, from coordinate 39,047 downwards.
GACATGGAGAAACTACAGCGTACACAGGCCAGGGGCATCTGCTGTGACCCTCCTGTCGTTTCTTGGAGGCAGTAAACCCCTGTAGAACTGCAAACTGTGCTCCTTTCCCACACCTCACCCGAGAAACCCATGTGTGTGATGCTGCTGGCAAGGAAAGAGCACATTTAAATATTGCAAATGAGTAAATATTTAAACTTTAGAAGAAATGAAAGTTATTTAAATCTGTCTTTGTCATTTAAATTCACAATTTTCTACTTATCTTCTTCCTGTGTGCTGCCCTACATTTGCTCAGCAAGCAGAACTGTTTCATAGGGATACTCCTGCAAAAATAATACAGTGTAAGAGCAGAGCTACCGTCAGTCTCACATTAGGGGAGAAATTAACTTTCTGATTACGTATTTGTGCAAACGAACTGAGTTCAAACAGTGTACTTAAGTGCAGAAGCCAAAGTCCAAAGGATAAATTAGAGTGTGAAACAATCATTACTACTAAGGCTGCAACATGTGAAATAGAGTAACTGGTATTTAGGTGGCAGTTAATTTGGCAAATTCTTCGTTTAAACTCTCTATTTGGGTTATGGAGGTGGGTAAATCTCACTTGGAGATATTCAGACGTGCAAAGACTTCACCAGGCTATCTTTAGTATTTTTTTCAAAATTGAGAAGCTGAGGACAACAGTGTGCATGGAGGAACATGAGCAACAATACGATTCATACACTCTCATATCAGCACTGATTTTACAGTATATTTCAAATTAATCCAATTTAAAATATGGTTTCTATCTTTGCAATATTTTCAACCAACTTTTAAAATTACTTTTGTCCTTCGCTGGGCAAGCACCATGAGGCTTAATGCTGCATGCATCAACGTGACTCTGCAATCCTCCCTACTACTTCATCCCCATCTACTTCATCATGCCAGTACTGTAATCACAGCTCTAGGAATAAGCTCTGTTAGTAAACTTGCACTATTTTTGTGGCTGAAATGGCATCCCTGCTGCAACAGGAGACCAACAATCTGGCTAAAAGAAAGATCAGAAACATGGCATTTAAAAAAAAAATCATTGTAGGCAATAGTATTGCATGAGTTTTCTTACTTGCTGGAATTTGCTGCCAGTGTTTAAATGATCTGCCAACTTCAGAAACTACAAATCTTGAATGTTGACAAATAATTTCAGACTAAGTTGCTTTAATTTCTGTTACAAAACCCCAATCCTTTGTACAAATTCAACTCCTCCTTTCAAGTCTAAGCTACCTAAATAGTACTTTTTACAGTTGCCACCCCTAGTTTCTTTTCTTCCTACCCATTCAGCACCTTCCTCTAATACAGTTTCTATCAGCAGTCTGCTGCTGACATTTTTCTCTCTACGTAGCCTCCGCAGTATGCCATTTACAGATACAAATCCTTATACTTGGAACTTACAGAACAGTGCTCTAACTCCAAATTTATGTCCAAAGACAAAATATTGAGCAGTCTCTCAGGCATCCCTTTTTGTCTGTCATCTCAGGCCCAGCATTGCTGTGACAGACTTGTATTTTCCTATGCCCTCTCCCTTCGTTAGCTGAGCAAAAATGCTGTAACCCTGTCACTCACTCAAATCAGTCACATCAATGTCACCTTTTAAGTGTGACCTGCTTTCTCTCACTTCTGGGTCCCCATTACATGAAACTCTTACAAATCTTTCTTACAAAACATATGTGTTTTTTTTTCTCATTCCCCTAGTTAAGAGCACCAGCCCACACTCATCTTGTATTTGGATTAGTGAAGCCTCCTTACCTCTGGCCTTAATACACGTATACATGTTCAGATCCACTCACAATGCTGTCACAAACACTTCCAGCCCACAACGTCCACTCTTTGTACTCCTTTTCCCAGCAGTCCCATCACATCAAACTGCACTTTCAGAAACAGCATCTCCCAATCCTACTGTCGCTCATTTATCAGTTTCAGGAACAGCTTACTGGCAAAACTTTCAAAGCTGATTCACTGACATCTTTCTGTTTCCTCCTTAAAACTCTGCTTTGCTGTACTGACCTCTGAAACCTTGACAATGGCTTGGCCACTGCTTTATGGAAGCCTCATCTTCCCTCCTAAGTAATGCCTCATATTTCCCATTTGCCTGTCTGTGCGTGTCATCTGCCCTTGACTTCCTCTCAAATTTTAACTCTGTGGAGAAAGGATCCCTTTTTATTCTGCGTTTGTTCTACCACTGATTGCACAATATAATCCTGGACTTTCATATGAGTTTCCAAGTGTCATGGTAATGTGCCGTAACAATCATTAATCTTGGGACTGGATTCTGTCTTTCACAAAGTGAGCACAACAGCTTCAAGATCATAATGTTCATACCCACACTCCTTCTGCAATATTCATCAAACCCTTTTTAACTTGGGTGCCATCCATGTTTTTCAGTATTCACGCTTCTTCAGCCTTCTTGCTTCCCTTGCAATAATGCCAAACTCCCTCTAACTCATTTCTTGGCTTTATTCTTCTTCCAACCCTATTGCCAACATTCACAACATTCTTGCATCCTTTTCCCCCTGAACTCACTGGATGTAATGTTCATTTACCCAGCCTCCTTCCAGCCTCACCTCCAGAAAAACCACCTTATTGAGAGCACCAGCTTCAGGCTTTTAACATCCACTGAATTGCTGCTCTTCTGATTCAGCATCCCGCACTGCCTCCCTCCTCTCATACTTCCCTCTAACTGAAGTCCATTACAGAACAGACTCCACCTTTCAACCTCCTACTATTTCCTGCCCCCTCACTCAACATTCCCAAGTGCCTCTCTGAAGCACATCTCACTTCCTGGGAGTCACCCACATGTGGCTTTCATGAGGTCTCTTTCTATTTTGATTCCCCAGAGCTTAAACATCTGCCTCACCTTTTTCCATCTCACTCCCTATGTCCTTATTAACTTTGATTTCCAGAGCACTTTCCCCCCCACCCAATTCTGCTCCTTTTCCAGTTCTTCTGCCCTGCCACTTCCTCTTTCTTTCCTTTGTCTAAGGCATCTTATTCACCAGCTTAGTCAGCTTCCTGTCTCTTAAATGGACTGTGTTTTATTTTGCATTTTTCTGTTTTCTTCTGCAAAACAGCTCGGGTGCACCCTCCCCACAGAAAGCTTGGCTTCCCACTGCAGCTTGGGCTCCCTGATTGCTCAGGCTGCCAGTTCAGTCCAGGGTCACCTCCTGGAAAGAAGCCACTGGCTCCACTGGAGGTGAAACGGGGTACAGTTGTGAGGGAGACTCACTCCAGGCATCACTTCCTCCATTACGGCAGCGGTGACAATACACTCATGCTGGTATTTTCCATTCCCACAGCCCTACAATACTATCCAAGTGACTCTTGTAATATCAAATGCTCCCCATATGCCTGACACCACACCCAGGGCATGCAACATATTCTTGACATCATGCTATAAAATGGTCACTTGAGAAGGCTGCAAAAACTCAGTTAAGTAGAAAGTCTCTACAGGGAGTAGAACTGGCTCTTGAAACAGAACTGGGATCATGAGAAAAAGATATGTCAAATAGGAGCTCCTGTTTGGAGCTGTCTGGAATAACAAAAGCCTCAAAAATATACAAAAGATGAAGTATAAAAATCTTGGAAAAAATATCAAGAACAGAAAGCAGTATTTTAGAAGGACGCATCCTGTAAAAGCTGAAAGAGGGAAGTACCTGCTTCAGATTATCATATGAATGAAGTTGTTATACATAAATTTGGATTCTGTTTCTGAGAAGCAAAAGAATCCTCAAGGCCATTCCTCCTATCTTTACATTTACTCCCTTTTACCAACAGCAGTGTATGTCACTATTTGTCAGATGGAATAAGAGCTGTGGAACAAGCACATTCAATTTGCAATATACTCAGAATGGGGGTTTTTTTTGATGAATAGTTAAAAGGCTACAACTTCTATTCCTTCCTCCTTCTCTGCTTCCACTGTGTCCAAAAATCAGGAAGCCCACTTGCCAGCTCTACAGGCTTACTATCCGACTACCTCTGGATTCCCTTAATAGGGAAAGGCCGCAGGGTGGGAGAGAATTACTTGTTTTGGATTCAGTGCTTCTGTGCTCTCTTAGTCCCAGCTTGCTGGGAGTAAAGTCATACTTGGGCATTTCTCTGTGTTTTGCGATACATCCTTTTTATATAGTAAACATGTACACTTTAAGCATGGTATCTTAACAGTAGTATTTTCATATTTCCAAACACTAAGACATCAATACATTGTGTTTTACCCATCTTTGTATAAAATTCCATCTTACTGAGACAACATGCTAGTATATATTCCTCAAATAAAAATATCAGACTGTTCACCTCACCTTCACATGTCATGTAAGCAGGGAGAGATACAATCTAGTTTCAGACTATATACAGAAATATCTTTTGACCTTCTTGAGCAGTATTTTTTCCTGCTATGATTGTTTTATAATCATATTGCGACTTTGTCAGATTTCCTACACTGAGATACAAAGATACTGAGATACAGCTAATACACTGGTTTGATTCCTCTCTTTATAGTATAAAAGGTCTGGGAGAACTTCTTAAAGACAAAAACTTTATAGACATAAACCACTAAGAAGCAGAGGTTAAAAGTTTACACTTGATAATAAGAAGTCTGAGGGAACAGACGGGATTTTAGTCAATATAACCCAGCATCAGGATAATGCTGAAATAATGTTGTAACACCATTAGTCTATCCAGTATACAAATCAGAAAGTAACCTAGATATCATCATGGATTCCCCCCCCACCCCGTGTTATTTTTAGATTCTCACATCTGCCCTCCTACATGCTTGTCCAGTAGCAACCTTGATGGACAAACACTTTATTTTCCTTTCAGGAAAACACAGAACAGTGAAAGTACTTCTCTCTGAGATAACAAGTTTTCTGCTTTTTATAAATTCACTCATCTTCAAACTGTGACAGCTGTGAATAAGACAAAATCAAAATTATCCAGATCTTGTTCATCTCCTTTCTCTAGGGCCCCTGAAAGGTCACACAAATATGTATCACTTTGAAGTTTCCCACTAGACGTGAAATGCATTTCTTTTCCAAATTTCAAACTTACTGGTAAGAAGTAACGAAGCTATGTACCCCTCTGCTTTTTTCAAACTTGTGTCTCAGGCCTGTACTGCAAATTCAGGATCTTCTGGATCCCTTTGTGTAGTATATCAGACAATATTTACCCCAAAAATCTAGTTATAGCACTATTACATTCCCTTGACCCTCCCATGCTAGCATACATGACAATGTTACTAGTCTACATTAACTACTCCCACTTAGTCTCTCATGTTGGATTGTAATTCTGCACCCTGGTTATCCTCATCATCCTCCCTTGTATCCTGTTCTTTCTCCAGCATGGCTGACCAGAATTATGTATGTTAGTTTAAAAGCACTCTTGGGGGCAGCTGTACAGGGACACTAGCATGCCTCTATTGCAGGAAGATAGGTCCCACAGTCACCCCTGTGATCATCTTGATATCACACAGCAGGTTCACAGTCGTCCTCTCACTGGCCAGAAGGCCCAAACCTTCTCCATGCCAGTGCTTCTGCTAGATACGCTTTCGTCAACATCTGCCATCTGCTCATAAATCCACCGCTTTGTTTTATGCAGTTACGCTTTGTTCCATTTCTATTAGTTTCTCAAGGACATTCAATTTTAGTTGCACAAAATCCTGCTCATCCTCTGTGTTAAGGGCTCCTCCTACTCTGTACCATTACGATTTAATTAAATTTAATCAGTTAGTCCAAATGTTTTAGTGAAAACACTAAGCAAGTCATTCACAAAATGTGTGAACAACAACGGATAGCCAGACCTATTTCACCACTACACTGCTCCACCTGTTTCAGCACCACATAGCTAACATCCTAAAAGCCAATTCCTATCTAATTTACTGTTCCCACTACTAATCCTCGTCTTCCTTTGATTGTTCATCACTTGATATACTGCAGGATGCGTTACAAAAGCCTAGATGAATTATATTAATTGCATTTTCTTGCCTCAGAACAAAGCTAACCAACCTTTTTCTTCAAGTGGGTTCCTGATGTAGCTTTTCAAGGTTGCTGATGACAAGAATAGCCCATGATTAAGGGGAAGGGGAGAAAACACACAGCAGATAGAAGCAGTCTATTTGTAAACACTTAAAAGAAAACAATGCGATTAATAAGAGCCAACATAAATTTGAAAATAATACATTATGTCAAAGCAAATATCCTTTACAAACAGAAGAGCAGACTTCTTGAGAAGCAGATCTATATATCCTGACTTAAATATGGTTTTTGACACTGCCTCCTGTGATACTTACATATGCAAGCTAAACAGATTAGACCCAAATGAAACTAACATAGATACATATCAAGAAAAAAGAGGGAATAAACAAAACAAAAACCATTCAGAAGTCATCACTAGCTCACTTGGAAAATACGTATCCAGAATGCAGTTCCCAAAGTCACATACAACTGGGTCTGTTCTTACTCGTTATTTGCACAGACTACATTTGGGACTGCAAATTGTATTGGAGGACAGAAAGACAAACCGGACAAGTGTTCTAAGGAAAAAAGATGGCATGCAAAACACTGCACGTTGGCAGGAGAAGTCAACAGCAGAAATACTGCATGGTGACCAGCTGGCTAAGGAGAAATTCTGCAGAAAAAGAGAGAGATTAGGTTAATTTTATGAACTGCTATGAGTTAACAGTGTCATTCTGTAGAAAATGCAAAACACAATGCTGGGACACATGTTAGTACAACCTGTGTTCAACATTCATAAAGTCTCAGATGGGGTACTATAAAGCGAGCATAGTTTTGGATATTGTTCTTCAAGACAGATACATGCTCAAAAGAGAGCAATAAAATGAGCAGAATTTTGGAAAATACCATGGATTAATACAGACTGAAGAGACTGGGAGGGGAAAACAGAGCTGGGTGTGTCTCCAGCTATGAAAACAGGATGCTGCAAGGAATAATTTCTTAATCTCTACAGCAGACACGCCAAGGTTTAACGGCCTTAATTTAGATTAGATGATGTCAAGGTCTTTTTCAGTCTTATGATTCTAGAGTATCTGCAGGGTCACTCACCTCTCCCAAACAAAACATCATTTAGAAACACGTGCTGAAATGAATGCTATATTTAAGTCTGCTCTTATTATGCCATCCGCCTCTCTGCCCAGCTTCTCTGCCCAACATCGCCTGCTTCATGGCTTCCTTCTCACAACAGCTACAAACTGTTGGTCCTTTGGGGCCCACAATGCAAAAGGAAGAGTTTCAAGACCCCGCACCCTAGCAGCAATATTTTGGCACTCTCAAGAGCTGTGAGGTACCAGCTTCCCCTGCCTGCAATGGAGCTGAATGGGCAGATTTACCTGCAAACCTTGGGAAAGGTTCTGGCAGATCATGCCTGACCTGAAGGCCACAGGCCAGCCTTCCTTGTCTAGAAAAGTAATTCTTCTGAAAGACTGGTATTGGATTAGTAGAATTCCTTCTTTGAAGTAGGTATATAGTTTTTTAAATTATTTTCATTAATCTCCCAAGCCCTTGATTATTCTTTTTTTTTGTTAAGTGCCTTCCAAAACTTTAAATATTGTGAGGGCAGACTGACAGCCTTTTAATTGCTTGTATAATTCTTCCTTTCCCCCTCTTTATGTTGGCACTGCTTTCTCCAGTCATTGGTACCACCCTGAAGGAAAGATTAGCTAAAATAAGTTACAGTTGGCACTAATTCTGAGACGGAAATTTCTCTTGGTCTGAGTATTTTACGATCCTTAAGTTCCTTCTGGTTGTAGTAATTTCCATTCTCTTATTCTCATTATACATCTTGCCTTTTCCTCTGCAGTTATCATCATCCTTACTGAAAATTCAGTCAAAAATATTTAATGTTTTAGTTGTGATTCATTGTTATTTTCTATCCTTCTCACCATAAAAAAGGTTATTTTTATTTATTGTCACATAATTTGCAAGATCAAATTCAACTCTTAGAAACAAAGAAATTGGAGCTAAGTCTTTTTTCCCCCCCTCCATTGCTGACAGGATTCCTGCATTAGTCTTACTGTATCTCTTCAGCCTGGCTATTCATCCATTTTGGTCTGCAGACCAGGAGAACTCATCCTTACTTGGGATTCAGTTTCCAGACAAATATTACATATCTGTGACTTCAAGAAATTGAGTCCTCAGTCTCCTTACACCTGTGATCAGATTTATTTAAGTTTACCACTAAGGCTCAAAAACTAAATTCCAAACCAACTTTACTATATTTTTTCATGTATTTCAAACTTAATTAACTCATGATCACTCAGGGTGCATTTTTAAATTCCACTTTAATCCGATTAACTGTAAACTGCCACTGAATGGGAAGGTCCTGAATGCCTCCAGTCCCCAGCACTCACTCTACATCCTCTGGCAGCCTGGTCCAGCAGAGCTCACTCCCCACCCTGACTGACTCATTTTCTCTAGAGTCACCTTGCTGATGTAACTCACGCCTTGGCTGCCTGACTCCTAGGATCAGCTAGACAAGGGCAGCAAGAGTGAAGCCAGCTCTTTCAGCAGCTTATGAAGAACAAAGTGAAACTGAATCCTCAATCCAAAATTATTTTCTAGAATATCCTCACTGCTTTTCAAAATGAAGTCTGAAGCAACACTGATTTCCTGTTGGTTCAGTGACTAGTTTAAGGAAGAAACTTGCCAGCAATCATATCCAGGAATACCTTGGCCCTTTCATTTCTTCTCTAATCTCTACCTGGGAAAGTAAACCACCTCATAACAAGCAGTATTTATCTAACAACACTACAGAGATCCCCATCCCTATTCGAGTCTAACCCTGGGGCTAACAACAGATTCTTTACTCTTTCTGTCATCTTTTTCCAAAGTGATTTTGATCCAAAATCATTTTGGTCTGTCTTTTTTACACCAAGGTGTTTTTTTGTCTACCATGTAATCACTACTGCACAACTTTTTCTTTTGTTTAGTGATTTCTGAGCAGCACAAAGTGCTTTAAATACATACAGTCCAGTTCTTAAGAGCATTCTACCATACTTTTGATACTTTGATGTTTTATATCCCAACCTCCATCAGAAGCTCAGATTTCTCAATTTTGTTGTCCAGGCTTTCAATACGTATACACAACATTTCAGTTGTTTCTTAGTAACCACATCCCATTATCCAGTGAAAACCTTTCCCTAGCTGCAATGCCTTACTATTATTTTCCTTAATCTTGGAGCTCTTTTCCTTCTCAATTAATGCTAGTTTTCTATCCACGGGCACTTCTCCATGTGCTGAGAAAGAAACAAAGGTTCACCCGACAGCCCTCTGCTAAGAGCCAAAGCCTGAGCAGTTTGGCATAGTTTGGTCAAAGCTTCTTTCCTTCATTGAAGTTCCCAGCTGCTGGACTAGCCTTCTTCTCTAAAGGCAATTTTTCTAGGTACCTGGGGGCAGAGCCCAGCTGTAGGAGCAACCTCCTCAGGGCTCTTTCCTCCAGGGACCATAATTCCACTTCAGATCATCAGACAATGTACTTTATGTCTTCTCCAGTGTGCTGTGCACATCTGTAATCCACCATGGTAGAAAATTTACTTTTATCTTATCATGCAGGCTAATGATGGAGTCTTTCCTTCCCACTCCCACTCAAATCCCTTCAGGATCTTTCTCAGCTTTCTCATTCTTCCTTATCTTCCCATTCAACAACATCAAAAGTCTCACCAAGATGTCTGCAAGTCCTCAGCCACATGATACTTCTCTTAATTCCTGGATCTGTTTTAAGTTCCAGCCTCATCAGCCTCCTACCAGCTGCATCTTGAGCCTCCCCCCCCCCTTTTTTTTTCCTCTTCACTTTTGAACTGTATTAGTGATTTCATGCATACTATATTTAGTCATCTTTATTAAATCTGACATTTTTCAGGTTTCCTCCACTGCTCCCTTGATTATTAACTCTCATCGCTTTCATGTCCTTGCCTTCAAAAAGGACACACACTGAACTCCCTTGATATACTCACAAGTTACACAGCAACTACTTATCAGCTGCTTGACTTTTGAAACCTTTTGTCTAAAGGAAATTCAACCCTTCATTTAGTTCAGCTGTGGTTAGCAGCAGGAATCAGTCTCACACTCAAGTCCATAAATTACATTCAAATCAAACACTAGCCATTAATCCTCAAGACAAAAGATTTGCTTCCCAGCCCCAGACCCCCGGGAAAGGGTCCCATAATTGCTTTGTTGACCTCTACTAAAAGCTCGATGCTTTACAATAAACTGGACATGTCAAAGATGTCTGCTTCAGCTATTCCCATGGAAGTCTATCCAAATTTGTCAGAGTTAGAGGCCTCAATAAAATAAAAATAAGAATTCACAGATGTTTAACTGAGAAATGCTTGCAAGCAAGGTGCTGTTTCCTTTTCTGGCAACCACTGTTCTTGCAAGGGCCGTGACCACAGAGATCAAAACAGAAAAGTGTCCCCCATTGCTGTCATCAAGCACTAAAGAAAACGGAAGATGTAAACTGAGGAAAAGGCACAGAGGGCAGGAAAAGAACCACCAGAAGGGTGAGAAAGAGTGAACAGGGACAAGAGCTGCTGATGGATTAACAAAAATAGAAAGTTCTGGGTATCACCACTACACATCCCCCTTGGAAGCTGGAAACGTACCTAGAAACCCCACACAACATTCCTCTGTTTTCTACCAAGATGACTTACTGCTTTTTTTTGTACCCAGGCCACAAAACCAACCAGCCAACTGATGTTTTATGGAGCTTCGTTCATGTTAAATCCTTGAGTAAAAAATGATAAACTGAGGAGTGAAGCTTCTCTCTACCTCACTACCTTCTCTCCATCACTGAAAACAGGTCTCCTCCTGGGACCTCCACTTCCCCAAATCAACTGGAAGGAGTAGTACTTTATTTGTCCTACCTGTTCTCAACAGTGTCAAAGCAGAAATTACCCATGCACTCTCTGCACTCTCCCCTTATGCTGTTCTGTTTGACACGTTCCACTCTTTCGTGGCCTTTATCACTTCTGAGTACTTTTGCCATTTGCAAGATACAGCGTGCTTACGTGAGGATGAGGAACACTTTTTTTTTTGCCTTTCAACTTAGTATAGCTCCTGTAAAATACTTTTAAAAATTTTCCTAATCATGTTCAAATTTTTGTAACAGTATTTCAATTGACTTTTAAAATTAAATCATTCTTTTTTGGCTCAACAAGCAAGACATAACTGATACAAAACTATCAATAAATCAGATAACAGCATCAAATATAGGACTATTCAAAAGTCTGGGGGTTTTTTTTACCCCTATTTAAGACATCATCAAGCTGTGCTTATTCAAGATATAAAGCAAGCAATGGATGGAAGTTTAAAAATGAAGCCTCTCTTTGGTCTTTGTATTCTCATATCTGTAAAATGATTTTAAGAACTTTGCTCCCTTCCCACACCCAAAGTAACAAGAAAAAGCTTAACATTAGGTGGGTATTGAGGGAACAAAAGAATAACTCTCACTGATAGGTTTTTATTTTCCTCTGAAAGAGAGCTCTTTCAGACCAAGACTCCCAAGTGGAGCTAGACAACAGGGCAAGTATTCAATCTCTAGGACACTTCCCCCCACCCCATTTCACAGTGCTATAACACCGTACATTGCATTACTTCAGAAAAATCTAAAAAATGAATGACCCATTTCCCATCAAAAAAATCTCATCTGTGAATCACATAGCCATGTGGCCTATAAAAAGACAAAAAAACATAACCTTTTTGTTTTCCCAAAAAAAACCCTGTTCTGGTACAAAAAAGAAGTTGGGATGTTTTCCAATTAATATAGAAGATAAGACCTTTTGCAAAAGAAGCATAGCTACTTTTAGAACTATCTTTCCTTATGGAAAAAAAAAAAATCACTCTGGCATACTTGTCTAGAAATGTTTCATTTCTCTCCCTAGACATTATTCCGTCTCTGAAACAGTTTTCATGCAAGTTACTCTATAACTGAGTTACACCTGAGTTTCTCTGTTAAGTCTGCCAATCCTGAAAATAAAGGGGATAGAGAGAAATATATCCATGGGTTTGAGCTTGATTTCAGCAAAAGTAAAGGTGCTTTGCATTAAGCAGCTATAATGGTGGTTTTAAGGATAGAAAGAAAACACATATCCAGTTTTGGAGACGGAACAGAGGTGTTCTAGCTATCAAAGATCTCTCAAACGCAAGTATGCTTACAAGAGTTGTGCCTTCAGCCCTATTAGCAACTTTGTCTTCAAGATAAAAGATAAGTAACATATCGATGAACTTCAGAAATAAATATCTCATCATTGTAATGAAAAAGAAATGGACCACTAGTTGTCACAGCAGAATATAAATTAGGTTTCTATATTTAGAAGTTCCATCTTTCTTTAGAGGATAGTAACGTGCTTCAGTTGAAGGGCAAAAGAACTCAAACGAAGTTGGTACAGGACCTCCTGAACACGAGAATGGGTGGTAAAAGAGAGTAAATGAAATAAATCTATATGTAATGACAATGAGTATCACATGTAATTATAACATAAAAATCAAAACTAATCTTGAAGATGGAAGGCATATGAAATTGGAATGTGAATTTCAACTAGTTAAATTCTACATCTTTAAAGAAATTAAAACAACAAAGTTATTAATTCCATTATCAGCTTTTTATTTATGACCTTTGACACAGAAATGAATTGAAACATTATAATGACAGCAGATAACTGTAATAGTAGTAGTGTTGTAGTTCCTAAGGTCTAAGGATGAAGACTGACACTTCTATTTCAGAACTGAAGAAATATTTGCATTATTAAAGTTTAGTTAATTCCCTCTGTATCTGTCACTGCAATAAAATGTATTAGTTCTTCCACAAGCCTAACTCCTATTATTTCACAAAAATATCAAGGATTTTTCTTCCCTTGCATTTTTTCCCACTGGACCCTGTTATACTTCAGTTACTCCTTTACTTTTGGTCATCGACACACACTTTAGAAAGCTGATCCTCTGTTAGTGAAACACAGTCTTTTAAAGTAGACTCTATAAGTAAAAATTACTCCTACTTCATTTTTGCCTTTCATTCCATCTAATTTTTCTTTGTCACTGAAATGTTCCCATTCTACCTTTATTAAAAATAGTCAAGGTGACCCTAACTAATTTATTTAGTATCTAAAACATCAAGCAACTCCAGTTGTTCCATTCCAAATACAGTAAGTATTATTCTCCACAGCACAAAGTGTTGCATTTTAGAGGGTTTCAGCCATCAGCTCTGAAGTCTGTACAGTGTTCAGTGAAGGGCAGCATTTAATCCAGAGGAAACAGATTTTTATACCAAGTTTTGCAAAATATTTCCCATGGGTAGTCTGTTTTGACAACAGTTACCATATGGGGACATGTGAAATTACTATAGCTTTTCCCACACTAAAAGTAGAGCCTAGATGACCATCAATTTCAGAAGCACTCATATTTGTTAATTAAATGTTCTAATTATCATATTTACAAAGAAAAGGAGTGAAGTGGGACCAATCAAAACTTACTAAACTGAACACTGGGTTTATTTTTAAGAATAGAATTATCCCATAATATGTTCTCTTCTAGGTACCACCAAGTTATAGTAAAACATTAACTTTCTAATGGCTAAAGTAAGAAAAAAAATATATATAATCTCCTTTCTTACTCTCAAAAGAAGTGATTTAAAACAATTGTGGTTCATCAGCAGGAGTTTATCCATGAAACTCATCTATTTACACTAGAGTTGCTCATAACACAAAGGCAGTGGAAGCATTTCCCTAGAACCAGCCTGAAGGAACTGCAGTCATGCCTGTGTGAGTTGGCCAGTTTTGCACGGTAGTTGGGAACAAAACCCCACACTTGGCCCAGTGTGGCACCAGGAACACTAACAGCACGCCAAGCGTGCTCCTGAGGAGTTCCCATAGTGCTCCCACTGCTGCGGGGAGCTCACACATGGACATGGAAGATGAGATTACAACAGTCCAGCAAAAACGCCCAGACTGTGCATGCTGAGGACATCGCACCCTGCCCATCTGCCATGCTGCTCCACATCATGTGCTCTAGCAGGCATAGCCTGCGTTACAGCCAGATTCTGATGCTATTGCTTATCACTGTAGGATCACAAACTGCTCCAGGTTCCTAAAACTGCCTTAGTCTAAGTGCTTCTCCCTCCTACAGAAGCCAAGACAGAATCGCAGGGCCCCTATGTTAAACCTATCAGTAGCCCTCCTCTGTATGCAAGAAGCAAAAATTCATATCCTTTTTACTGGCACACTTTTGATGTGAGGAAATCTTAACCTTATCGCAAAGGCCAGGAAGTCCTGGGCTAGGCTGGTAAGTAACTGCACACTTCTTTTTCCTGCAAGAAGTCTTCTGTTGGACTGGTGCTGGCAAGGCTCCCTGAGAAGTCATGTGTTTCGGCATTTACTCTTTTATTGCAGTATATAGTTCCTCTTATAACTTCTCAATCTACTGCTTCTGCTTCTCTGAAGAAGCAAGCAGATGTCTGTGTATTTGTTACATTCACACCAAATTTCAGGACTTCATTTACAAACATAAGGGGTTTTTTTTTTTCAGAATTATTAAAAAAAAAAATCTGCCTTCCTCAAAACTGCAGGTGTGATACAGCAGACCAGAGCACTACCTGCATCACCCCTTCACATTTCCCTAAGTTCAGAGAAACCTCTTCCAGCTGCCCAAAGATAATCACCCTGGCTAAGAAACCTCAAACATGAGAAATGCTCTGACTGACAAAGGCAACCTGGGGTGGGGCTGAAAAAAAGCAGCTTTTAATCACAGGTTTCAACATGCAGAGTTGGTATCAAAACATCCACACTACTATCAGAAAACACAAGGCATGCCAGGTGGTATGTTTACTTCTTGCACATGGGAAACTTTAACTGCCTGGTACAGTTTATCCAGTGCTGACGACCTCAGTGCACATGCCTGCAGTAGCATGCAGATCCTCGCATGTATTGCACAGCCCCGCATCTGGCATGGGAGATATCTTAGGGCTCACCTGACGAGCTCTAACTAAACATCTCTGGATTTGCATGTTGTACGCACCCAAGATGATTAAAATTTGTTTCCCTCCACCATAACATACGTAAAACCCTAACCAGTGAAAATATGGTACATTTGAGAAAGAACATAGGTGTTTAAACGAAGATATTATATTCAGGTGCTGTGTAGTACTCCTAGTGTATTCCTTCAATATGGATGGCCAAATTTTCATGGGGGTTTCTTAAGTATGGAAGTATAACTGAGGACTACTTATTTCATATCTCAGTTTATATCTTAGAGCTAAGAGTTTAAAATACTAACCTACAACATAAAGGCTTAATCCATACTCCTGTTACTTGAGCACATTCAGGTGGGTAGACAAAGGCTGAACAAGCCTGCCAACAAGTGCATATGGGAAAATCAGAGACTACCGTTCCTTGCTAACAGCTTACAAAAGACTTTACTCAGGAAAGGTTGTTGCACTATCATGTTATTGTACTACCCTGAACTTTTGATTTTTTTGCAGAAGTAAAAATTGCTTCCTTGTCTCAATTCTTTCAGTACTTGAGATTTCAAACCCTCTTTTTGGCAAGGCTTTGTCACAGGTAATGTGGCGATCAGGTTAGCTGGTACATTCTTCATCTAGCATCTCCACTACTCTTGTTTTTTCCTGATGGTTGCAAAGCGGCTGATTGCCCACATCTGTTAACAGGGACTGATGGCAGAAAGTCGTCTTCAAATAGATCCATTTTTCTCTTCAAGGCACACAGAGTAGCGCTAGATAATTGTACATTCAAACCAAAGACTCTTTCAGACAAAGGGCCAAAGGTTGATGAGGCTGTGTGTATACAAGGCCATCAGGGAGCTGACGCGACACTGTTTTTAGAATCATAGAATGGTTTGGGTTTGAAGAGACCTTAAAGACCATCTAGTTTTATCTCTGTGCCTCACAGAAATGTAGGGGGTAGCCCTCAATACAGGCTGAAAGATAGTGACTTTGAAGCTAAACCTCAGCAACAGCTTTTTTTTTTCTTGCATAGACTAATTCAGGCTAGAAAATAAATGCTACCTTCTATTTCCAAAGCCCAAAATAAACCATATCCAAACGTAGGGATTACATGGATTTCCTGACAAAACCATGAAAAACTGAAAACTACGGATTGTCTTGCTATATGGGTTTCCTCCTGCATCCTTCCCCCCTGTAAAGTATACTAGGTAGTCACAGAAAACTCAGATCAAATTTTTATTTGTCAGAAAGCCACCCTCAGACAATATATGCCATGCTTTGAAGTCTTAGGTAAGATCCTTCAGGCTGGCAAATACCCACAGACATGCATGGCAGCTAATGCTATGGAATTAAAGCTGGGATGGTAACAAGGAAGCTGGGGAGAGCACCAGGAGTTTACATTGCTGAAGCAATGCTCATCAACTTCTGATGCTAGTAAGGGGAAGGAGGAAAACTGCAAAGGCCCAGAAATTGGACTTTACAGCTTCATTTCTTTGTGCTGTTAACACTGTCTATCCTGTCATCATTGAGCAGGATTAAATCAGTATAGAGAGAGTTGTTCACTTTAATGCAGGGGCACAAGAGGACATTAAAGAGAAACTTCCAAGAGGGCAGAAAGAGACTTGAAAAAGGCATGTCAAAACGGAACAGCATAATTCCCTCTCTGACCACACATATAGCTCCATAAACCACATCAATGGATGTTACAAGAAAAAAAAACATCATAAGCCTAAAAGGGAAAAAGAAAAGAAATATCTCCTAAAGAAGTCAGCTGACAAAATCTTGTCTCTGTGGTGTATAACAGCAGAAGCAACTGCTAACTACTGTTATTCCCGTCTCTTCTTTCACACAATAGGAGCAGTGATACTAGGTCAGACTAGGTCACTACCTGCTTTCAGCAATTCCCCCACAGGCACACTCCCCTCCTCAAAAACGGAAGGGGGCACACAGAATGATCTAACAGCTACTGGCAAACAGCCTTTTATGGACTGACTTCCTGAGCCCGAGTCTGCATCCTATTTCATCGGCCTTTCCCTGAGTCAGCATAACCGCTTGCCGTATCCATATACATCTTTTTACCACTGAAGTACAGCAGTTGGCAGCAAAAGCAATGTGTCAATAATTCTGTCATTCCCCCTGTGGATAAAGTACTTCCTTCTGCTTGTTGTGAACCTGCTCTTCCAAAGTTTCACTGGGCATCCAGTGGCATTTCAAAGGCAATCACTGTCAATGTGCTACCCCAGTAGCATTCATTGCCATACAAAAAACCTACCCCCCACCATCAGCCCTCTTCCAGCTGGACAACACAAGCCCATTTAAGACTCCTCAGGAGAAGTTACTACATACTCAATATTTTCTTTGAGGTAAACCAGACTGCATTCAATGTGCCAGACAGACATGCACTGTTAGTTTCTACAGTGACAATTTCTGGTTTTGATTCGTCCTTATTCCTGCACTTTTTCCTGTTGTTTCCTGCTATCCAGCTGATGGCTAGAGCTAAAACCAGGAGAGAAACAGCAAAACGTAGCTAAAGTTAATTAAAGGCATATGACCACTACCTGCTCTTTAGAATGATGCTAAAATGCCTGCTAAACAATCAAGTGTGCATTTAGACTTACTTATACCAATACTACTAAAATATTTTTTTAAAAATGCCATCATGCATTTCTGAATGAAAGAGCATCACAGAGAGGCTTATATCCAAGTGGAGAGCTTGACAAAGGAATTTCTTCATTTTATGGAATTTCAAGTTCATAAAAACTTAAAATAAAAAATAATGTTGTTTTAGATTAACAGCTGATCTACCAGAACACTGTGTTTCCATTAATAGTTGACATTGTCAACACTTTTAAGAAATCAATGTGTGCCTCATTTGGGAAATGGGTACAAGCCAAAATAACAAAACATTTTAAATTGACAATATTACTCTAGGGTCCTGAAACAAGCTTGCATTTGTAAAGCTCTGTATTATTTGAGAAAGACTCCTGTAGTAACAGTTCTAAGTCCCTTGTTACTGTCAATACTTAAAAAGAAGGCTTAGATGAACACTTAATACATTTATTTTATGTATTTCTAAAAAACTGAAATAATTTTTGCCATACACAAGCTTTATTTAAATTTACTGTAGAGTCTTCTCAGCTTTAAAGACAAAATATTAGAAGAAAACATTAGCAAAACAAGGCTTACAGAGAGAGAAAGTATAAAAAAAACATGACTATAAAAAGATAGTAGACCAACTGATGATTTACAATGAGGAAATCTGCAGACATACAGTATCTTTAGACCATCAGAAAGCAATACCTCTCACCAGAGAAAAAGCTGTACTTTTTTCTGTTTCATTATTTTATTTCACAAAGTCTTTGTGTGCTGATAAAACTCACCTTGGTGTCCTGCACAAACACCAAAACAGCATTTTGAATCATTGCCTTGGGTGAACTTCACGTGAAAATACTTCCTGAGGCTGTTCAAAAGGATGTTTGCCAACATAGCAGCTTGTAAAAATGCAGACTGAGCAGGAGAGAGATGTACGGATATTATTTTCAAGATCATACAAAAGACTCCTATACATTTCAGCCAAGGAAGAGAAAAATTTTCTTTATGCTTCCTGAATATTTAAGGACACCTTTTACAAGGTTCTAAATTGCAAATGTGCATTCTTAATGGCAACAACATCCCATCAAGCATCTATCAACAAATCCCTCTTGGACTGAAAGGGAGACATAGGTATAGCAGTTTATTCTCCAACAATGGCTTTTCGTGTAAATAATTTTTTTTTTTTATTTTCAGAGTTTAAAAGCACGGTTGAATTCTGTGCTATAGTGGTGTAAAACAATCAGCTGACCCGAATTAAATTTTATCTGAACTCACAGCACTATTGATACGAATTTTTATGAAGGAGGAAAACATGGTTTAGCTGTCTTCATAATTAATGTTCTGTAGCTGAAAAACTATTTCAGGCATTAGAAAGTAGAGCAGAAATTATGTTTGAGCAGTGCTAGGAATAAGCCTTATATAACTACTGATCTAAAGTAAACATTAAAAAGAGTGATGCTTATATTAAAAAGATACCTGATCATTTCTATTTTTATACCATCAGTGATAGAATGGAAGAACTCAATTCCTGATTAACATTTAAATATCATGTATCAAGACACTATCTGCTCACCTTTTTTGAGTACAATAGAGTAAAAACCTGCACCTTGCATGTTTTTAAGTATTTAAGCACTTTTATGCAGAATAACTAAAAAGACACTCCAGAGTATTTCACATAACAGAGAATGTTATCAACTATGTCTCAGCTACAGTTTTGAAATTAGATCTCATATAATGCTCTCTGCCATATTCCACCATGGTATTTTGTAGAACTCCAAGGAAATTTTCTTTATCATCTTTTACCCATCCTAGCTATTTAGTAAGGGAATAAGCATGTTCTGGACAATTCTCAGCACTGGGCATAGGGTAACGGGCAGAAGGGAGACTAAAGATACATCATCTGCATGATTTAAAATTTTAAAAGCCTCAAGTGTTTGAGAATGACTGAAAACACATAGTGAATCACTAGGCCATCTTACAATGTTGACAGAAAAACTGATAGATCATCTACCATTTTGATTAGATGACCTTGAGAGATGACTGGGAAAGAATATTAGGTATAGATACTGGCATCCTTTTATTACATATGCAACTTTAATTACAATTTTATTTAGTTAAGAGTAAAAAAAAAAAGTTCAGAAACAGAGGACTGAAAATTTGCAAAAGCAACTTAATGCCCCAGCCTTACCTACACATAGGAAACCAAAACGTTTTTCAATTTTTCAATGGCTGACTTTGCAACCTGAATAATGGCTTTAAAAGTATGAGTTGTTTGGTCTGTGATCTCCTAAACTCAAAATCTAAACCAATATTACAGAGGCTCCATCGTGTGGAAGTATACTGACCCCACAGAGATCACAAGTCTAATTTGAACTGTTATATTTCACCTACTAACCAAACGAAGTGAATGAAAGAGCAGCAGACATGGGAGTCCTTGTCTGGAACTACACATATTCCCTTACTCAAATATTCTCTCTTCCAAACCAAAATGATAGCCTGAGGATCCTCTCGAGCTTCTAGTACTGAATACCAAGTGTTTTGCTGCTCAGAAGCCAAGCAGCTACATTCCTCCCAGTAACTGAGGAACTAGAAACTCTGGCAAGCTGCTACAGAACACAAACCCAGAAGACCTTGCTCAAAACCAACCTACCTCATCAGATGCCTTTTGAGCTAAGGAGCCTAAAAACCCGTGCTGCAAGGCAACCACAGAAGTTGGAACAGTTTTTAACAGAAGACTGTTCAGACCAGTCCCTAGAAGGAGATGAAAGACTATGTAAATGAACTCCATAATTATTTGGTAGACAAGTTCTGGTACTCAGGATTCACAGGTTTTATTTTTAGTTCTGAAAGGAAGTATGCTTTTTTTATGGTCAGTCCCAGCTGGCCTCTTTCTGCTTTCACTGCTCTTACCACTTGAGCAAGAGACATCACAGTACTTCTTGCTTCAGCTGCTCATAGGTTTTCCCATAATGGTTATATGAAACTGAGATTACTTGATACTTACACTGCTATTCACAAAATTATACAGGAGAGGTGGCCACAACCAAAATTAATGCATAATTAATTTTATACTTATGCTTCCTACAAAGTTCTGGCCTCACATTTAAAGAACTACCTACTCAACTCAAATTCATACAGGGTATTAGAGATACATCAGCCAGACTTGTTTTTACATGAAGTGCAAATCCTATAGAAATGGAATGGCTAGACCTTGGGGACATTAAGAAAATCTTTCCACCTGCAAATGAGTCCCTCACTACCTAGAAATATGACATACTATAGGGGTTTTTCCCTCCTTTATAACCAGAAATCTTTTCAAGCAATCACTTTCTTTTTTTGTTTTATACTATTTTCTTACAACCAAATAGAGATTTGCTCTAGAGGCGCATGTCACCTGTAGACTAAGAATCAGTGAAGAAGGCACCGCTGTGACTCACCATACCCTCAAATAACCTCCAGGCTGTTCTGACAAGAGCTGCAGCAGAACACACTGGCTGCTGACTCAAACAGATGCAACACGCATGGCCTCATTCCCTCACAGAACGCAGTGCCTTCTCTGTGCCATTAAGTATGATTCATATGCAGCACATTGCCAAAATCAAAAGAACAGATCAACATTAGCAGACAGTAAATTCCAAGTCTGCCCTTCTTTGAATATTACATGCAAATAACCTCTAGTATAATTCTGCATATAGCAACTTGCCTTTCAGCCTCAGAAAGGCTGTTACACATGTACCACCTTCAGTAAAAACATCCATCCGCATTGACCATGTAAGCACCCAAAAGAAACATCAGAGATGCCTGACCCAGAAGTAAATAGATGCCCGTGTTTTGCATAAACTGTTTGTTACTAGCAGCCTGTGGTGAAATCACTGACATCAGAAGTTGTTAAAACCACATCCAAAAACCACCTTCAGATTTCATAAAAGCTAACATTCATCTCAACCCCTCAGAAAAGGAGCCAGGGCCTTTGGTAGAAAGGAGGACATGTGACAGGAGAGCTTTTCAGCAATGCTGTCAGACAGCATGGCATGAAGCAGTTCCTGTCTTGACAAGGAAGTCAGAGAGAGACAGACTTGGCTAATAATCCCATCCTTTTCAATCAGACAGGATGTGGTTCTACGATAAAGAGACACTATCAACTCCATTAACCTACAGTGCTGGAAACAAGTCATGAAAAATGTATTAATTTCCACTGCTCATTACCACCCCCAGAAGAGCTGCTATGGGCTTACCTATCACTTGCAGCATTTTTCAAGAGAATACTGCTCTTTTTTGCAGCATTTCCTAACTCTAATATTTTCTTTCTTCAACAAAGAACAAATCCATAAATTAAACCAAGTCTTTTTTTCTGATGATATTTTTATATATGCTGAATTAGTCCCTTTCTATTTTATAATGCAGGCTCTCAAATGAGAAGAATTGATCTTGCTGCCTAGGACTTAAAGGTTTAACCAGCATAGAGTTTAATGTTCAGTTTTCAGTGATTTAAGTCATGGGGCTTTGTTTTCTGGTAAAGCAACAAATAACTAAGACAGAAAACATATTTTCAGAATGATATTAATATGGATATCAGCAAATAATTGTGTGTACATCTTATGTGACTACAACAACTTTCTCCTGTGATACTTGAGATCTGTACCATAATCTATTAATACAAACCTAGGAATAATTGTTTGCCCAAAAAAAGTTATCATTAAAGGATTATGTCAACTGCATGACTGATACCTATAGGTCTTTAGGACCCCATGGCTTAAGAAATAGAAATATCCATATATTTACATACCTATCTGTATACCTCTCTGTTCTTTTTTAATCCTTTTCCCCAACTTGTCCTCCATAAATTCAAGATGTGTTAAATCATCATGCTGTTTTGGTATTTAGTTTACAGAGCCTTTTCCAGCCTCTTTCTGTTTTTACAATAAGAACTTTGTCAAATTAAAACAGCCTGCATACTGTAATAAATACCAATTTACAATGTTTTTTGCCACTAAAACACAGATAAACTGCCAATGTGTTGGAAAAATACCTTCTGAAAAACTATTAACCTTTATAACATATTTCTGAGTGGCTTATACTCATTAAGTAACTTACTCCCCTCCCATCCAATTAATGGTCCTCCCTCTGCCAAACTGAAGATGAATAAGAGGCTTAAACATCGCATTCTGCGTCACAGGAGCGTGATGGGCTTTGTGGTAATATTCAAGCCCTTAGAAGTTCCAGTGAATGCTTCTCCCAGAGATGCAATTTGTTCCTGCAGTGTGTCAGATCTTGGGGATTGCACCATCAGCCCCAACTGGGATTTTTTGAGGAGCTAGCTCCCATTCTGGGATACCTAAAAGCATCAGAGAATAGTCACCCTGTGACCCACAGCATGTAAGAGTCTCTGCCAGCATCTCCAGCTGCACAGGGACAAGGCTACAGATAAGAGAGTTGGTCAAGCAGCCACAACCCACTTCCTTTCAACTGAAGGCCCTCCAGCAGCTTTGTTACCAGCCAGACAGAAAAGCTACCAGCAGATATGGGAAAGGTCTGAAATTTCACTATGGAGATTACACCCTTGTCAGGTGACTGAACGCAAGCTGTCTCAAATAGCACACACACCCTACACACAAGGCAGGTACCCATACCACAAAAACACAGCTGAACAGCACAAGGGGGGACAGAGGATCCAGGACACTGACTAAATACCAAATGGTTCTCGGGAATCGTAAACGGAATGAGAGAGAAGGAACAAATGGCACATTGACATGTTGGGTCTACATTTTTAACATCTACCTTTTATTTTTTTTTTTTGGTCTAGACTATTACAGTTTTGAGTTTCTTTATAAAATTATAAATGAATTCTCAGCAGACTGCAGAAAGAGTTCCTACAAGGGGAACACTTTGAGAAGGGAGATTTGAAGCTAGTGAGGAATCTTTAGGGAGAAGAGGTTTCAAGAAGCACTGTTTTTAAGAAAAAACTCTAGCAATCAGGAGGTGGCAGAGGACGAGGCATCTGTACTCTAAGTCCTGTACCTGACCTCAAAGAGCATGCTCAGCACACTGCCCTGGCAAACCGCACTGCGTGCACAGGATTCAAACATGTGGTCCAGAGGACCTTTTATCTGTTATGGCTGCAGGAAGAAACTCATCACAAGATTGTTATATACATCTGTGAATTTCTTCAGAAATCTGGTTAGCCTCTTCTCAAACCACTTAAGAAGAGGTTCTGTGGCTTACTGCTCAGTTCCCACAGGTTTAGGAAATACCGGGAATTAAAAGCTTTGGAGGTATGACATGGAAAACTTCTCCAGTCTGTACAAGGTGACCTCACTACAGTCATCAGTCTTGTGAAATGGATCCTTGCACAAGACCTGGTAAAATGAGGAAGAGAACGAGGGATGAAGAGGAGAATGGAGCTGAACAGAGTATCCCTCCGGCATCATATGTTTCCGAAGTGAACAACCTGTAGGCATTGCAGAAAAGGGATCAGTGATTCCTCAAACCTAAATTATATTGTGGAGAATTTGTGAAACAATAACACTGCTGGGTGTGACCATCACCCCGGTTCCTTAGTCTTTGTTACGCAGAAGTAGTGTGGGGGGCTTCCTGCTTTCAGTTTTTCTTCCAGGAGCTCTGATGAAAGCTGCACAAGTATATCACGGGTAATCTGGGACTCTATGCAAACAAACACATATTCTTTTCAGTAGACACTCCTTAATTTAACACCCCACTGGAATCAAGGCAAGGGATTCTCTCCCATCCCTTCCTCCATAAACTGCAAAAAACGACAACATGAAAACACCACCACAAAGGAGCAAAAAAGAAAAACCCACTGGACTCCATCCTATTCTGATCTGCAGTCTTCTGTGGCAGCAGTAATCTTCCTTTCAAAAGTCAGAGACGAAAGCTACCACCAGACATGCTATGATTCTGTTTTCTCAGGAGGTAGGATCTATGTGCTCTGGTGAGAGCACAGAACAATTTGAACCACTTCAGTCTCTTCTTGCAGAGGAGAGAACAGGGAGAACAAAGACTCCCCCTTTTGACACCAGTGGGCTCCTGCAACAGTTCTCTGAATTAGGACGATGACGACCTTATACTCCGGCAGTAACGCGCCTGAAAAAGCTAGGGGTTAGTGTATACCTCATTCTTGCTACAGGTAGGAAAAGAGTGAACTAGCAAATCCTGGACACGGAGTCTTACATGCTAACAAAATTCAATCTAAACAAACAAAAGCTGATGCTGAAAGAGGAGAAAAACAGAACCAGAAGAAACAGTAAACAGCAGAACTACACTGTGATGTTTGCACTTTCCTCTGTTCCCCTCACACCTAAGTTTTCTTGTTCTTTGCTGCTGAATTCCCAATTCCCTTTTTTCCCTGCTAGCAGCCTCTGTCCCAACACAAGCCCCTCAGGCAGCTCTACAAACATCAACATTGCTTGGACTGTTACCAAACAGCAGCAGAGAATAAAACCAGGCACCAGTCACACCAAATATGAGCAGCTCAAGTAGACTACTGCTTTCACACCTATTCTGTTACTGATGGTATCTCCTTTCAAACACGGAGATACAACCTTCTACTGAAAAACAAGCAGCACATCCTGGAGGCAAAAGAAGTGACTGAATCCTCCCTTCCCACCTGAGCAGCAATCCCAGTAGACGAAAAAAGGAACTATAGAATAACATATAGCCAAATTTTTGTATGCCTGCTAAAATCTTACCAAATTGGAAATCAGCCGAAATGGGGTGTGGGGGTCTTCTTTAGTATTTCTATGCCTAGGGATCATAAGAAACCACGACTGAGCTCACCTCCTGCCACAAAGCTATTTAAGTGAATGACGTCTCAGTAATAAAATTATATTTCCAGCCTTCATGGTTGCAAGCTGAGCCTAAAACTATTAACAGGCTACAAATCATTGCTTGCATGAGTCCAGAGAAATGACTCAAATCTGTAAACTGCTCTGGTAATCTCAAAGCAGAGCACTATGGAGTCCACGTCCATGTGGTGGAAACTCTGGCCTTTCTCCATGTAATCATAAAGCTGAATTTTTTGCTAAGGAATTTCACCACTTAGTTGCAGTTAGGAACTACGTTATTTCCCCCAATCCACAAGTGCTCCCGTTGCAAGCTTATCCCTCAGAGGATGACTAACCTGCAAGATAGTTCAGTGAGCAGTAAAATGTAAAGAACAAGGAAAACACAGGTTTTGTCTGCATGGCAGAAGATACAGAAATGTAGTCTGGTGAACTGACCAAAGCCACCAAGAAAGGCGGAGGGTGGGAGGAGATTCAGCAAAGGGGGATGCCAAGCTACAGTCTGTGACACAGGACACTCAAAACACTGTACAAAAATATCTGTGCAAAACAAAATGACTCGAAGAGCGTGATAAAACCACTGGTCAAGAATTATAACAGCCAAAAACAAAGGATTGCAAATAATAGTTCAAAAAAAACCATAAAAAAATTATTTCCACTACTCTGATGGGAAGGCTTTTTGAAGACAACAATGCTTTAAAAAAAATGATTAACTTACTTATTAATTTGTGGGTACTCTGTACACATTTTCAAGTCTACCTTGGAAATGGAAAATAAGCCTCAGTTTCTGATAAATTAACTTTACTGTTTTTACCTGCATACATGGTTACTGATATTCTTTGGTTTCTCACAGTTTTGGTTCATGGTTGAAAACAGAATTTCAGGAGAAAAGCAAGTATCTGCTTTGGCCTAATGGCTTATTTTCCATAAGAAATTTGATATAAACAGTTACTGGGTTTTCTCCACTTTTTATAGTCAAAATGTTATTGCTGGCCAACAGAACAACAGTATTCAGAATTTATTGTGTTTTATAAGTCTTGCACTGACATTCCTGTTATCTCCCATCTTCATCTCTCATTCATGAAAATAAACAGATCTTTTAATTCATTTCAAAGACAAACTCTCAAGGCAACTAGCAAAAATCTGGATTACATTAGTTAAAAGAACTATACTGAAACTGTACTGAGAAAGCAAACTGCAGCTAGTGCTTTAAATTTGCAATGTCTATGTTAAGACCCTGGTTAAAACCAGTGAAAAAGGTCCATGTACATTGAAGAAAAACATTTCTCCAACAAAGTAAGTAGCTATCAACTACCTTTCATAGTCTCACGGTGCCAAAAAACATCCATAGCAAAGTAAAAGACCTGGACCTACTTTATATCACTAAATTACTTAGGTTAAAAAAAAAAAAAAAATCAGTGCCACAGGGTAAATACATATACTAAAGGATATATTAAAATACCACAATTGTATAAAAGGAAGTGTCTAGAATCCTGTAAAACCAGGGGAAAAAGCCAGTCTGTCTCCCCTACTATCTAAATTTTGCTTAAAATAAACACAGAAAGACCTGCGGTGGGCAGGCACAGGGCGACTCAAGAGTTTCCTAATTCTCTGTATTACCAAAAGGCAAGCAGATACAGGACCAGCCAAATGACATCCAATAGCATTAGTCTCCTCTGCCTGGACATGTGGAACAGTCACCCTCCCTGCTTTAATTTGTACTTTGTACACGCATTTGTAATGTTTAAGGAGATGACATTGGTCACTTTGCCACTTTGAAAGGAAGCTTGGGTGATGTATGCAGAGGAGGGTTTAAAAGGCCAAATAAAAGGTACAGTGGTTATTCTAACAAATAATCTAGCATGCAGTATTATGTATGCCCATAATGTCATTTGTACTGAAGGAACTCCAAGTACGTCTGTCGTTAAAAGACCATGCAATTGCAGCAGCCAAAGATGTTGAAATCAACATTCTACAGCAGTGGCAGTGATTTCAAAGCCATGTGCCAAAATATGATTAATCACAGTTCACTAGGTATTTTGATAGTAACATAGGAAAACAGCTTGTCAAAGAAAAACCATATGATCAATTAAGAATGCCATCAAGCCCCTTGCAAGCATAACCTTCTAATAGTATGAATACCACAGCACTTATATATGCAGATTACACGATATAGATTCTATATATAAGAGACAGAAGATAGGAGAGCATTTGGAAAACTGCATGAATTCTTCCCTAAGAAAAGCTCATCTGAGATTATTCATGTCTAAAGGAAACATGAATTGCTGCACATTCAGACAGCAGAGCTGCATTTCTAGCTGACCACATTTTGGAGCAGGAGGAAAAGGAGCAGAGTCACAACAGGCTCTCTATATACCACACATACTGGTCAGGCTTATAAAAATCATCAGCAATGCTTTCACCTGCAAATCAAATCAAATCAAATCAAACATATTATTCTGCTAGGACTTCACTATTCTTGGCTAATCAGATACTGCTGCTGTCCGCAGCCACCTTCACCAAACTTGATGGCACTTAGTGGAGGTTCAAACAATTCTGTCTGTCCAGGCGATGCCTGACAGAAGTCGGTTTGCTACAAACAAGTTCTGATGCAATGTCAAGCCCACACCTGCTTTTTTTCCCCACAGGAGAGAAGCTAGTGTCTTACTAGGAGGTAGAAAAACATCCATAAAGCCCCAAGTACTTCATAAATAAATGCACAGTGATTCCATTTTAGTTATTTCCAATATGACAAAGTTCCAAAAGACTTCTCTAACTTAATTACCCCACAATCATTAATAAATTGCCACAAATATTTCTAGTTCTCCCCATATGAATTAACTGCACCATGAGTCTTAGAAGATGACTGCACTCAAATACCTGTCACTCTACTTGCCAATAAAAGACCACTACAGAATTCTTTACCAGCTCTCAAATTGTGTTGTAGATGTTTCTTACACAAAAAGTAAACCAGTTTCGATAAGGCCTGTCTATGTAATATACAGAAGGAGACACACTGAAAGCTGGAGGTGCTGCCCAGTCTTCAGGATTAAAACGATTAGCATCTTGCCTCAAGCTTCAGTTAAGGATCTAATCCTGGCAAATTTGCAGCAGCAGTTTACAGAGGTGTTGAGACCTCTTCATGTATGAAATGCACTACTAACAAGATTCCTGAAAGGGAATGTGTTTCGGTGCACCTATCTCCTCTGTAAGCTACAAAGATAAACCCTGGCATTTCTGTAGTACTTTAGATAATCATGATATAAAAGGGAAGTTGGCTTTAAATTAAAAGCAATAAAAAAGTTTTAGGAATTATTTAGAATACTTAAAGTACTAAGAGTACTCAAAACACTGTAATTTAGACTAGTAAAGATCCTATAAGCAAAATCAAACCTGGACAAATAGAAATACTGGAACCAAAACCAACAGGCTTTAACTTGGCAACAGAGCCTCGCTAGAACACTGGTTAGAACAAATACAGCCTATTCCAGACAAACACACCAAATACATGTGAACATTGTTCTCTAAAAAGCCAGTTCTACACTTAAATGCAAAATTAATGTAAAAAATTTCAACAAATGGATTTTGGTTGTATTCATATTAAAATATATCTTTATTATTATATCTTTATTATTATACCTTCAAAAGAGCTAAATTCATCAACCAATAATAAGTACTATTTGACACATTTCAGGATTCAGCTAAATGTTTCACTGATTCCAAAGGCATCCATTCAGTCAGCTCTAAAAATCAGTAATTTATTCTTACTGTGGTGGTACTAATACAGTTTGTAGCAATTCAGTGTACGCATTTTAAATCCTAGCAAAGCCCTTCAATGAAACATGTAAGAATTTTTCAAAGCCATCTGAAACTAAAGCCATGAACAGAAGTATAATTCTGCATCATTTACTAAAAGAAATGAGGTACTTACCCAATGTCTTAGAATCAAAATTGACGAGAAATTGCAAATTAAAACACTAGGCCAAGAGTTTTTCAGAATGATGCATTAAACATAAGCATAGTTAGTTTTTTTCTTAAATAGTTCTGTTCAAAAATTGAATGTTGAGAGGTTTCAGGTAAATTTGTAACATCGGCTTAACTAATGAACCAAGTCTTTTTCATAAGGCAATCAAAAAATGGAACATAAAAGCAGCTAACAAAAGACCAGAAAGCTTAATAAAACACTTTATTCTAACCATGACTGACATAGACCTTATGACAGTCAGTAGACAAAAAATAAACACTATATCGTTAATTGTGTTAATAGTTCACCTATCTGTAAATAAGAAGTCAGACCTACTTGGGGTTAGATGAGGTCAGACATGTTTCTCTAGTAAAATATTAATTACTGCTAGAGGATTATTATTAGTGTACTTTATATATATTAAGAATTAATATTAGTAATATTGAGGATTCTATTCTTTTCAAAGACCCATTCCCTAGTCAATAGTAGACTATTGTGATTGCTTACAACGTCAGCCTAATGAATATTTCTCTGAAATTGTTTTCGTTCCTAAAGACGTTATATAGCTGTAAATTTGCATTTCTTAACATTGCTTCACTTTCTGGTATTAAAGATATTCATGCAATAATGCTTTAAATGTGCAATACACACTAAATAAGATAAAATATCTTAGAGAATTACCAATAACTATTGTTGAAGTAACCCTAAGCTTTACTGCAAGAAAGAGCAGATAAGATAGGAAAAAAAAAAAAACCCAAACATATCCCCAGGTTTGACTGCATGTCCTTCCCCCATTTATGTGAATATTCAACACAGCAGAGGGTAGAAAAGCAGAAGTGTTGTAAAGCTGCAGATACAACAAAGTGGTTGTTTCTCAATACTTGATGAATTAAAAAAAAAATTAAAAGGTTCCAGTATCACTGATGATTCATTTAAGGCTGACATCATCCTAAGAGGACACACATTAAAAAAAGAAACACAAGCGTCTTCAGTTTAAGTTTTTGCTTTTTCTTTCAATAAGTCACTGAAAGTATATTTGCCGTTTCTAGCCCTTGACTCAACTTCCTGATTTGTCCAGCAGCTGGAAGGATGTTAACCCGAGGGTACGAGAAAGGAAGTGGTAAAACAATATGCTCCTAGCCCTGGCCTCTATCTGCTCACAGAGAGAATGGATTTTGAACCTATTGCAGGCAACTAGATGAGGCATGTAAAGTAAATATTTTTTTTCTTTTATTAAAAAAAAAAAAAAAAGAGAAGAAAACTGCTCAGCAGAAGAAATAAACCTGTGCCTTCAGCAGCTTCCTTTTTCTATCCTTGCCTTGCCCATCAATACTCCCTCATTATTCCAATTAGCCTGTGGTTACTACCAAATCATATTGTAGTTCCTCTCGTTTCAAGAGGCACAACCTGTGGCCAGCCAATGTTTCTGTTTCTCCTGTCCAGGCGGGGCACAAGCAGAGACACCAAATCTGAGAAGGGCTTCAGAAACGCTCATGAAATCCATCTTTGACACAAATGCTGCAACATGAAGTTCAGAAAGTAACACATGTTCCCACACCAACACACACCTGAAAGGAACTGGTGAGTACTTCAGGAGACTGCTGTTAATGGCAGTGAAGACAGGAAGGACATAATGGTTTTACTAGCTTCCTCATGCAGGTTAAGCACCTGCAGCTGACAGGCCAGTTTCTGAACTTCCTTTCTATGTTCAGTTTTCTCCCTAGAAGTTAAGACAAATTAAAAACTGAAACTTTCTGTATGGACAACATCAAATCGTTGCTAGAACAACTTCAGCTGTGGAAATTTGACTTTTGGTGGTCTAAAAAATTGTCATATTATGAGGACATAGATTGTTCATAACAAACGTATCATGCAGAACCCATTTATAATGCTTTAGCACCTATGACAAAGAAGAAATAAGACAACCTTTTGCTACAAGTACTCAATTGTCTGTTTTAGTGTAACTGAAGGCCTGCAACATCTGCCAGCAAAAGAAGTTTCTGTTAATGGTAGCTAACTACCAAAATGTCATTTCAAAAACTTTCAAATGCAGAGCCCCAAGACCACAGAATGACACCAAAATACATAATAGAACTGAAGTGATCAATACTATTCAAGTGCAAACAATGCATAATAGTAATAAACAACAACACTCATCCTCATACATATCCCTGCTTACTTCATAAGAGCTTAGTACAACCAGTAATGTAGAATACTTTCGTGTAATGGTGGCAGGGCATGAGTGTGTGTACACACCCTAGGGGACAGAACTTGCGGATCTAACTAAGATTTTTAAAGTACCAAAGAGGGAAGGTAGTAGCCCTGTCCCTTTCAGAATGTCCTGGGTTAAGTAGAGAGAGTTAATTTTTTTTCTCTCTTCTTCATAAAGAGCTAGCAAGAGGCTGTGTTTTGGATTTGTGCTCAGGAGAAAAGTTGATAAGAAAAGGAACACTTATAATTATTGCTAGGATACTTTCAAGGACAAATACCTTCAGCCTCTCTGCTCTCCGCAGACAGTGGGGGGAGGCACAGTCCAGCTGCTAGCATGGGATTTCCTCTTAGGTTAAGATTGAGAACCAGAGTAACCAATGCTACTCCATAACATACACATCATACCCAGTATATAGGTAAGGGCTCCCGGAAGAGCTCTCTCTCTTTTGCTTCCCTTGGGCTTCAGATCATCTCGCTTCAGGTGTCTGCATTTGCTCTCCCAAGGCCTTTTACCCCTCAAACACACTCCGGTCAGCTCTCAGTCTCGGACGCTCGAATAGTTATCTCCATTCCGTGAGTTTCGGGATCCTCCCTCTCTGGGGGGATCGTTAGCTGGGGCCAGGTGGTCGTTTCCCCCCTGCTTCGGTCAGCTCTCGGTCTGGGACACTTGGACTGTTATCTCTGTTCCGTGACTCTCCCTGCTCTGGGGTCATTAGCCGGGAACAGGCTGAGCCTTGGTCATCAGGTGGGGGGGCAGTATCACTGTGTATCACTCACTTGTATATTTGTATACTGTATTATTTTCAATATTATTGTAGTTTAGTTATTAAATTGTCCTTATCTCAACCTATGAGTCCTCTTTTCCATTTACGTCTTAATTCTCTCCCCTATCATTGGGTGGGGGCGGGAACTGTGTGAGCCAGGTGTGTGTGGTTTGGGCCCCAGCCAAAGGCTAACCCATCACATTCCATTTCAGCAAGAGATTGGTTAAATTCATTGTGAAACCACATCCATAACAAATTGAGCTGAAAGGACATCAGGTTTTTGTTTTATTTTGGTTTTAACCTGTTCGCAAAGCAGACGCACTTTAAAAATTACTACCAGAACACTAGTGAACTCCAATTCTGGGCTGCAGATATGAGATTCTTTTTTCCCCAGGCCCTGCAAAATCATACAAAGGACACAATCTTTTCCTCCCAACAGCCTAACCATGACATGAATATCACATTCACCCCCACAACGTAAAGAAACTATCCTTTTTTCAACTTAATTCCCTTGTTGCCCCAAATATTAACATCCTTTTCCACACCACAAGCACTCAAAGGACTGAAGTCTTCCTCTGTGTCTACTCCCCAATCGATATTGTCAATTCTCTTTTTGAATCTAGCAACACAAGATCCCCCACCGTCACTTATTCTTGTTATTCAAAATTGTGAAAGATCACACCCCGTTACAAGACCTGCTGCTACTGCCATAAAAAGACAAAGTACTACAAGAAATTCCCAGAAATCAAGGCAATATAGTTTCACAGGCACCTGTTCTGTGGCTGTGGTAGGCTGAGGAGAAGGTAAAATAAAGCAATGCAATCGTGACATGACAAAAATGCTCTGTGGAGTCACTCCATACAAAAGGAAGAAACAGTTGCCTTCTTCATATGCCAATAAACAAAATTCAGGTGGAGCTGAAGTATATACTTTCTTAGTATCATCAAAAAATATTCCTTCAGATTCTCAGTACTTTGCAAAATAGAGAACTTCAACCCTAACCTAGCAAAATAGTGTTTGGGCCTGACTGTAACATTTTTACTTCATCCAGACCTTAATTCCAACTGAAGCTCCTCTGTCTCAATTGTATGAGAACAGACTCTGCTCACGCAAGGCCGTACGTATCCAAACAGTAACGTGCAAACTACTGAAATACTTGTTCAGAAAAGGTGCATCACATTTTGGTTGGTTCTCCGCAGATCAATATGTCTAAGGTGGATATTGAGACTTCACACAGCACATCACAGGATTCATGATGAAACCCAAAAAAACCTGCTGGAATTCTGGGAAAGAAGAACAAGAAACTCATAAAACTCTAATTATGCCTTCCATAACTCATCTTACGCAAGTCAGCATGAAGAAAGTAGTGCTTCAGTATTGCACAGCTGACAAGTCATTAATGCACAGAAGCAGCAGTGGAGATTTTAACAGTGGGTGGCTTTCAAAATTAGCTGCCAAGAGGATTTGACAGGTGTAAAGCCCAGCTGCTCCTCCCCACCACCACAAGAAAAACACAAAGCAGTTGCTTCTGGATGGAAGTCTTCTGGCACAGCTTTCCTCATTCTGCACAGCTACTGTTCAGATGGAGAACAAGTACCACGCTGACATCCCTCCCTTGCTGTACAGCCTCTCATCAGGTATAGGTCACAAGCTTATTTTTTTAAATGTTTTTAACATACGGAAAAAATATATGTGTGTGTATATCTCTAAATACATATCTATAAATACATACCCACACATATATACACATACATAAGATGTATATATTTAGAAGTCATAATTTATATAAACAGCAACAAATAGATGTTGAGTGAGCAGACTGATGGAGATACACAAAAGGCACTGCAGGCATTCAGTCATTCTTCCAAAGCCCAAGCTCTGGAAGTTTAATTTCCAAAATACTGTGCTGAAATAACAAACTGCATCCACATGCCTATGTTCTGCTCACCACTGTTATATCCAAAGTTGAGCTGATCCTTCTAGCTCACTGAAGAAATGCAGATGATCTAGAGAGCTACAAAGTTATTTGTTTTCTTCAGCACAAATGGAAAACTTGTTCTCATAAACGCTATGGAAAATTTAAAAAAAAAAAAAATCAAAGACTTAGGAATTCCCAGTCAATTCCAAAGGACCCAGCATAGCTCTTTGCTTGTAAACCTCATGAAGCTGTGAAGTAGGTCAACACTGAAGCTGGAAGTGTGAATGAAGTTCAGACACACCTGTACTAACTTTGATCTAGTTGACTAGGGTATCAACAGGAGTATGACCATATACTGAACCAATATAGGTTTCACCACCAGTTATAAAAAAATCAATATGCAAGCCGTTATCCTGCACTGAGCTCCCTGCAACTGTGGCTGCTCTGCTCTGCTCCAGCTGCCTTGCTTGAATACAGAACCTTGAGAAGCTTAAAGTCTATCTTTTACAGAAACACATCCAAATTATTACCAGTATTTCATTGCTACATGCCTTCTGAACAGGTGCAAGCAACAGAGGCACATTTAATTGGGAGTAGAGCTTCAGGGTGCAGCTGAAGAACACTAAACAATATCTAGTTATTTAATTTGCATAATCCTTGGAGAACAAGAAGTGCTTTACCAGTAGGAAAGCACCTGAAGTACAGAGACCACCAGGATGCTGTGACACATTGAAGCAGCTTTTTCCAGAGGAGCTGCAAAAACGGCAGCTCCCAGGCCAATATGATCAAAATGACTTGTGCTTACTGTTATTTTAAGGCTGAGGTCTAGAAAATACTCTACTTTGTTTGGAACTATAGCACTCCTGTAAATGAATTTGACATTAAAAACAATTATTAGCATAGCACCTAACTACAAAAAATATTTCATCTATTTGATGTATGGAAGCATGATTTTGCAAAACGAAATCCTTTCAAATAAAAAGGGTTTCCATTGCTTAGAAGTGCAAGTTTAACACAAAGAAAGTAAAAAAAAAAAAAACTAAGTACAAGCTTGCCATTAGCCAACATCTTAAGACACAAAACTTTGGAACAATGCAGTAGTATACAGTACACAGAAAGTACCAGGGCCACATACAAGTCAGCACTGCAGGGAGGCTTTCCACTCCGTCATTCATTGCCAGAGTGGGAAGCCATAGGACAACACCCATATTTCACAATGGAGCATTTGGAGAGAGAGATTTCAGTTTATTGCTGTTCATTCAGGGCATGTCCTGGGAAGGTAATGGCCTCTGCTTAGAAGGCTACATGGAGAGCAGCGGCTCCCAGTAAGCATTAGTTTAAAAAAAGCAAATGCCAAAGTACACAGTCGGGATGTGGCACTGTTTGAGACGTTTATGTTCTGTGGGAATATTACAGTAACGTACTCTCCAGCAAAGTAATCTTTGAGCCATCTCCAAGTGCTGTTTCTGCATGTTACTGTCTTCCACAATGCAGCAAAAACTCAGGTCATTTATGCTCTGCTGAGTCAGTTACTTAAATTTTCTCTTCCCCAAACTCTGACGTGTCTTAAATCTTTTCCAAGAAGCTGACAGTTTCCAAGCATTTCCTTCTCTGTTGTAACTATCTCATCCTCACCCCAGATTAGCAAGGTACACAAGTAATTCTGACGGAGGGAATGGACGAGATGAAAAAAATCCACTATTAGTTTTTGATTGCTTTCCCTGGAAGCTACAGCACTTCCTCCCCTCAAATTTGAAATATGCTCAAAGTTCCTACTTATTTTTAGGACCCAGAAGACCAAGTCTTCTCTCTGTCTTGTTTTCCATATACACAGAATCCTTTGTGAACATATTTCTTTTTACTGCTAGAGTATTTTAAGTGTCTGCTGAGGATTTAATCGCAGTATCTAGCAGTGTATACCTCTATTTTTCATTGTGCAGAGGGAGAACAGGCTGCAGTGAAGTAACTAAATATGCAGGGGGAACAATAACAGTATCTACAGAAACTCCTGACTCTGAAGAATATCAGTATGATCCATGGGACTAATATATGAAAGAGAAACTTACTCAGAAATGCTAAAATTAGACCATCAGGACAAGGAAGAAAAATCCTTGAGAGAGTGAAAAAGAGGTAATGTGTCACGGTATAAACAAGAATGAACAAGGGACCTGTTCTACTTTGCATCATCATGCCAGAAATAAAGAATTTTATTTGTCTTAGGAATCTCTGGGAGGTCTACAGGAGTTCATTGTTCAATCTGTATACTTTCTTCTTTAATTGTGACACAAATGCCAATAAACTGGCACTTGATAAGTATTTGTTTTATAATCCAACACAATCAAGGCAGCTGAAGCAGAATGCAGTCAAGCAAAAGGATTCTGCAACTGACAGCTGGGACAGAGGAGCAGGGAGGTAGGGGAAAAAGGCTATGGGAGGTTAGAGGACAAGTCCATCCTCCACGCGTCCATGAACACTTTTATATTTTACCATCAAGTACCCTAAGACTCAATCAGCACACGAACGTATGGGCTCATTCACATCTCACCAGAATGCATCCATTACCATCTGGAACAAGCCTCATCTCATTCTTCTGCAAGACAACCTCCTCATTAACATGAGGGTCAGACTGAAGGCCTGCACTCCCACAGGTGCCACTGGCACTCTCCACCACAAATCAGCTCCAGATTCTCACAGTGGAAAAGAGTTAGTCATTGCCAACAAAGATCTACTCTTTGTCTCTGGTTTTGTTATAAGCCTGGCTAAAGCTCTGTATTCTTGCAGAGCCCTGGACAGAGTCCCAGGAAAAACTGTTCTCAAGCCACTGTTTTAGCAGTGACTTCATTTGTTCCAAGAAAAAGAGACAGTCAGACACACGCTCTCTTTTCTGCTGGGGAAGGGGGGGAGGAGACAAGCATATTCAGGATCCCTTATGAAACATTTTAGGGTTTTTTTAATATATGTAAGAGTGTATATATATATACACACACACACACACACACTCTTCAGAAACACACAACTGCAGAAAAACCAGCTCTTGCTGTATGCCAGCACTGAAACTGGAAGCGATACAGTTATTGCAGACTCTTTGAACTGGTTGAGACCACTAGGCAAATACGTTGGTTTGACAACGTGAGTACTACAAGGCTAGCAAAGCACCGTCTGCATATTCAAACCAACAGAGAATTAGTATGAATTCCTCTGATTTTTTATATATTAATTCATCCTGAATTCATGAGCAGCACTGTTTTATTTACAGGTATAACATGCAACACATATTTTACAAAACAAACCATACCCAACAGAACACACAAAACCCCAAACCTGTGCCTGAATATAACCTTCCCAAGCACAGAGCTCTGCCCTGCCAACTAAATGAACCATTCTTCAGTCCCATTTCTCATTATATTAGACAGCATCAAACTGTTTCCTCCTTTGACATTTACCCTACAGAAGACTGCCAGTTTCTTCCAAAAGGAAAAGGCCAAAATAAGATAATACTTTTCCTTCCCCTGTTCTATAATAGTCTCTTCCTTTCTTGTTTCAAGTGCAGAAGTTTCTCATATGTGCTCCCATTCAATGCATTCACTTTTCCTTATCTCCAACCCCCATCTTTTTCTTTCCAACCTCTTATATTCCCCTAGCTCCTTCTTCTGAAAGGACAAGCTTGCCATAATCTATCCATTTTATACTCCTTTAATATTAATTGCATTTTCAGTTACCCTTCCTCCCTTATTTTCTTTCCAAGATGATGGATCATGCCCCTTAAAATGTCTGTCTTAAAATTCTTTCTTTTATTTCTATCTATACATTTTCAATGATAAATTTTAATTTCAGCACATTCTTGAAATTTCCAAAACCTCTTTCTTAATAATTTTGTTCGGGAAAAGGCATTTAGGCCACACCTTCCTATGCCTTAAACATATAAAGTTGATGCTGTTAAAAAAAGTGAACTGCTATCTAAGTTTCCACCACAGTGTCCTCTCCTAGTTAGTCTATCATCTTAAACTTTTCTTCCACATTATTCTACTATTCTCTAAAATGTCTCTAGTGGCTTCTGTACTTACTCTTCTCTTTTCTTCCTCTATACTTTATTTCTCAGTATTTTAATATGCAAGTAGAGAGATAGTAATTAAATTCAAACTGACAGCTCACAGAAGCATTCTGTTCTGTCCACATGAAAACCTTGCCTCCAGTTTGTCACCCTGCCCACACATTTACTTCCATCTCCCTTCTTGGCTGCTGAGGGCATACCATCATTCTCCTAAGACTTCAGACTGAACTGTATCATAGACACGAGTTTAGCACTGATCTCTAACATTCTAATATCCAAACTGTTTCTGCATCAGGGAGATTAATTTACTCCCCTAAAATACAACTATTCTTATCCACACACAGATCAAAAAAATTCTATCATCTCAATTGCTTCGAAGTTTAAAGAAAAAATCAACTCTACCTCATTTTTGAAGTACTGGTAATTTTCCCAGACGATCACTTTGATCACTCCCCTCTTTTTGTATCTTTGTGACACACACACCCACACACCCTTTGTTTACCAAAATAAACCGATGCCTTCAATTTCAACACTTTAAGAAATTAAAAAATTTAGCCTAGATAAAGTGGAAAGACGCACCACTCACTTCCACCACCTACACTTCGTAAGTTTTCAAAATTTACACTTTCATTTTTTCTTATGCTACCCCTTTGGCTGGGTAGTTTTGTTCTGCACTGACATCTGTAAAGCATCTCCACTACTTGAGGTGAACAGCAAGTGTTCTTTACCAAACACTCTCATCCCTAATCTCTAGGCTACATTTATGC
>WKFP01013546.1:281921-329591 GCA_011057875.1 Pterocles orientalis | reverse complement strand
GATACTGCCCCCCCCAAAAAAGGCTCGGCCTGTTGCCAGCTAATAATCCCCAGAAACCGCACAGACGATTCCCCCAGAGAGGGGGGGAAAGGGGGAAAGGGGGTGCACCGCTCCCGGAGGCGCTCACGGAACGGAGATAACAGCCCAAGCGTCCCAGCCTGAGAGCTGACCGAAGCAGGAAAAAAAACCAGCTAACGATCCTCCTGGAGAGGGAGGATGCCAAAACTCACGGAACGGAAATAAACAAGTGTCCCAAGCCGAGAGCTAACGGCGACCGTGGGGGGAGGGGGGAGGAAAGGCCTTGGGAGAGCGAACGCAGGCTCCCCAAACCGAGACGAATCCGGAAGTGCAAAGACAGCTCTCTTCGAAGAGTCTTCTCCTAAATACCGGGTATGACGTGCATGGGATGGAATAATTGGTCAGTCTGCTTCTCAATCTTGACTTAAAAGCAAATCCCAAGCTAGAAGCCGGGCTCTCCCTCTGTCTATTGAGAGGAGAGAGGCTGAATGTATCTCGTCCTTGAGAACAAATAGCAACATCCTAGCAATAACTATAAACGTTCTTCTCTGTTCTTCTCTTATCAATTCTCTCCTGAGCAGGAATCCAAAACATAGCTTCTTGCTAGCTATTTATGAAGAGAAGGGAAAAGGAAAAAAAAAAAATTAACTCTGCTCTGCTTAACCCACGACATTAGAGTACTAATATTTTGTTAAAAAGTAACTTTACTTTTCTTCCACATTGTAAAGAATGCTGGATCATGTGTTGTCAGTCAAAGGTTTCTCTGTATGTACATACTGTGTTTACTTCCTGGAGAAGTGTCCCATCATGGGACAGATTTTTTTTTTTCAGTTATAAATAAGGTATTTGATTAAGTTTGCTCCTTTTTAGTAGGATTAGTTTTAAAATTGGACATCAAGTTGATCACAAATATAAAAATACCCACAAGCACATCCTCTTTCATATCTGCATGAAATGCTATATAAAGAATATATTAAAGTGATATTTAATATATTCTTTATATAGCATTTCACTGATTTTTCAGGAACAAGTTGTAGTGAACAGTTTTCCCAATATATTTCATTAACTCATAAATACACAGCTTATCGTTACCTCTTTTCCCTTAACTAGTTAGTTCACATCTAAATTAAAGAATGGGAAAATCTATTTTTCATGCAATTTCATTTCTTACATTGATTCTTGTGTGAGATTTCTGATAAGAAGAGCCAGGATTTTATCCATATAACCAGATAAAGTTATTTAAAATTTTTTAAACGTGTTCTAATAAATAGGTCTGCTGTTCAACCTAGTCTTTCATTTGATATTTCTATAAAGCACCTCTGAGGGTTTCTTGAGCTTAAAATGTTCAGTCCCGTGTGCTGTCCTTTTCTCTCCTTTCTGTAACTTTTCAAGAGTTCTGATGTCTTTGAGTGTTGATGTGTCTTTCTACGAGTTTTCCTTCATCAGATTTGAATATCCTCCATGCTTTCCCTGTCATTTTAGAATGAATTTCTCCTAGATTCTTCTTTTCATTAGGTTTGTTTTAAGGCACTGTGATCCATCAATAAATTACGTTAAATGTCTTTTACAAAACTGTTTTCCCTTTCTGAGTGCCTGTCATTAATTCACAAAATGTTCTAAGGTATTCTTGCTTAGATATAAACTACAATTCTTAATTGTATTTGCAATTCTCATAACCTTGTCATTTGTCCTTTTTGTTGCCATTTGGGAGTTTTGCTGAATATATTTGAGGATATTCCTGTACTTCTGTCTTTAAAGTCTACATTCAAGTCCATTATGAGGCAGAATTAAAATAATTTTGTCAGTCTTAGTCTAGTCTTGAATTTCTGTCCCATAATAAAGCATAATGCAGAATAATTGTCCTTTTCTGCTTCGATTGGTTTGAGTGTCAGGGATACTGCAGGTCAAGGCTGAAGTACATAAAAGCTTCTTCAGCATATCACTGCCGTTTGTCTTACCACTTTAAATTTGTCTTAATATATTTCTTGAGATCATTTGAAGTAAAAAGGAAAAATTTAGCTAAAGTGTTCATGAGGACAAATACAGGCACAAGTCATCCCATTTTTATGCCATCATATAAATATTCAGAACCATGAAAACCAGCATTTTCATCGACCTTTTCTCAGTTTCTGCTATGTATTCATTGTTTTGGATTGGATCCTTAAACTATAACTTTAAACTCAGTAACTGCTTTGGTCATTACATGTCCTGTTAATGACTGCGTTGTTTCACATTTGATCATATTGTTCAGGACTTTGAAGTATAAAATATAGATACATTCTTGTAATATGAAATGTAATACTTAACTAATTACTAAATCTGCTTTGCAATGCAGTATTCTTGTTTGAATGCCGTCATCTTGGGTAAGTATATAAAATGATTAGTCTGTATTGGCAATTCATTTAGTTTTACAGCTTTATTGTGCACTTCTAGGTAATGAACCAGTTAAGCATGGCTTGTGTTATCTGAACTTGCAAAACAGATCGACCTTTTATTGGTGACTAATCTGGATGCTTTCTTGCTGTTATACTGTGCTTATAACATTGTTTTCTAGTGGTACAAAGTACAGTTACAGATATCAGAAAATGTGAAAGCCTGCTGCAGTTGTTAGTGATGGAGACATCAAATTCTTGATAACGTTTGTATGACAGACAAGTATTTACTAATTTACGAAGAGAGAAAATAAAGAGCTAAGAGGGTAATGGCATCTTCTAGGTCCTTCCTGTAAGAGTTGCTGATGCCCACTCCAACATATGCTGGTGAGCTGATTGCTAAAAAAGGAAGTGTTATATGCAGCATAAATTGCACCAGTTATCTTCCCCAGGAAGGAAGTGACATCTGTGCAGAGGACACACTTTTAAAAGCTTCTCTGTTTGGCAGATCTGATCAAGGAGGTTCATTCTTGCATCTATGTTCTCTTCAGTTTCTATGTCCTGCCTTTTTTCAGCCCACCTGATTTACCCCTCTTGCTCATATGGGCTAGAATCCTCAAATTTTCATTATTTCTTCTGTTTGAAGTGTGGTTTGGGGATTTTCTGGGGGGAGGGGGATTGGATTTGGATTTTTTTTTTTCCCCCTAGTAAATTCCTGGGGCTGCTCATGCAACTCAAATTTCAGTAGCTGAAAAGTAAAAGACTGTTTTATTTTCTTCTGTGCTATAAGCCACTAAAGATTTTTATTACCATTATATCCCAAATTATCCTTTTGTTATTCCAAATAAGTATATTTAGATGACTAAATAGAAAATAAACGTGATTTTCCCTGCACTGAAATCTACTTGGTGACAAATATGTTTCTCTGACAAAGGTCCAGTGACATCAAAATAATGATCTAAATGGATGATTGTAGGTGGTTATGAATGTTATGGTCATTAATAAAGTATTACTCAAGAAGGGTAGTGTTAAATGGCTTTCTGGTCATAAACTTTATTTTCTGGATATATTTTTCTCTTATTGCTAAATGAGGTATTTGAAAGGACCTATGCCATGGCTGGCAACCTTAACCTTTCATTAACAAGACTTTCAGCGGTTTATTTCCTTGCTGATTTTGCTTTTAATCAGAAAGAAAAATATTCATATTAGTCTGTAGTCAAATTGGCAGCTATGATTATTATTTTAACTTACTGTGTCTAAGAACAAGCAAAGGGTAACTTGTGACTAACTCTTTTCCTTTATTTATAATAAAAGGGCTTTTATTATTTATTCATGGAAGTATGGGGAATATGATGTAGCTGATCAGAAAACAAATCTCAGATGTGGACTGTATTTTAAATGTATGTCGATTATTCTAATGTCAAGCAAAGAAGGAAGGCCTGGTGTGCACCATGCAGTTGATCCTTTTCCTCTCCCCCATCTACATCCAGGCTCTTGTCTTTTTAAGGAAGCCATTGGTATTTTCTAAAAGCTTTTATAAGGCTAATGTGAATAACTGTCTTTTTGGTTACAAAAAAAGCAACAGAAAAGGAAGGATGTGTTAAGAAAACTGCCGCAGATTAAGTAATTGTCTTCTTTTTATAAAATAATTCTGTAACTTGGGCTCGGTTCCTTCCTCTGCCTGAAAGGTATTTCCTCCCTGGGACCGTGCAGTGGCTGCAAGGATATAGGAAATTTAGGTGTTTTTGAAGGCTGATTACAGTTGGCAGTCCTCTTAATTTCTGCAGGTCGTACTGTTCCCGTTATTGTACTCCTTGCAAAGGAGGGGAACGGCTTTTTTGGGTATTCAGGCGGTAGGAGCGGTTCCAGGGACGTTTGGGCAGGTGTCTCTTGTCTCCTGTGATGAGA
The DNA here is from genome assembly GCA_011057875.1 of Pterocles orientalis. Lineage (NCBI taxonomy): Eukaryota > Metazoa > Chordata > Aves > Pterocliformes > Pteroclidae > Pterocles > Pterocles orientalis. The sequence goes on along the minus strand of WKFP01013546.1, from coordinate 325,293 downwards.
GCGGAGACTGGATGCTTGCAGAGAGCTGTTTTCCAGTCCCTCCTCCCCGGTGTCAGTGCATGTTACAGCAGAGGTGTGCGGGATGCTGGCAGGCAGCCCCTTTCCGGTCCTTTCCACTGCATGATCACCTTGCATGCCCTCTCCCCCCCCCCCTTTTTTTTTTTCCTCCTCTCAGTGCCCCCAGCCCTTTAGTCTTTGCTTCTTATCTGCCCGAGTGTGCCTTTTGGCTTTTATTGGAATTACTTTTTCCCATTCAGAGGGCTTCTTGGTTTTAATTCTAGCCTAGTTTAGGTTCAGCCAGGTCCTAGTTCAGGTTTTTTGGCTGCTGGGAGGGTTTCTGATAACTCCTAGGGTAGATAGGGTGGGCAGCATGCCTGTTCCCTGTCCTGTGTGCATGCCTGGAGGTGATCTCTGTGGCCTGGGCATCAGCCTTCCTGGAGGAAGCCAGTACTTTTCAGATCCCAGTGGTTATACCCTGAATCTACTCTAAAGGTGTTCAAAGGCAGGACTGCATTCCTGAGTTTGTGCATCTGAAAGACATTAACTGGATTTGTCAGTCTTAAGAAATACAGGTTAGTTTGCAGGGCTTTTTCATAATAAACAACCTCATCTGTGAAGCTGCAGCTCCCTTGTACTCCGGTGGGGCAGGATAGCTGTCACGGTGAGTGGCTGAAGAGTGTGGGGTATGGAGCACCTGAGAGTCCATCGGTACTTATAGCAGAGGTTTGCTGTAAGCCACGTAGACAAAAAATGTTCATGCGTTCAAAGCCACGTAGACAAATGAATCTTGCATTCAAAGTTCAGAAAAATTATCCCTAGCTGGGCAGGTACCCTAAATTGTTATTATGTTTAAAATAAATTATTTCACATTCTCAGTTCAAACCTGCAGTTTCAGAATTGTGGTGGCAGCATCATTGCAGTAGATAATGCCAAGGAAAAAAAAGGCCCAAGTGATTAAGAGCAAATGATAGTCAAAAACTTATAAAGAAGAGAAGAAAAAAAAAAGGGGGGGGGAAGCACACTATTTAGACTACAATAATATAAATTTGGACTGTAGCATGTGGATACATTCCTTCAGACAGCTGGAGCGGACACAATTTTTCTATTCTGAAAGAGCCAAAAATGGGAACAGTCACTTTTTCTTTTCCCCAGAAAAAAAAGAGAAACTTTTTTTTTTCTGTCCTCGTCAGATTGTTTTCTTTTACTTATTCCAAACTTTATTTTTAACATACAAATGAAGCCTGAACACATACGATAATTATGTATAATACCAGGACTGATTGTTTCAGTGTTATCACCAGTAGGAGATGTGCATGATAATCCAGCATGGATTTAAATGCATCAATCTGTGCCATTTGGTATGTGTACATCCTATGTGAAACCAGGTGCAAATATGATAATGCCATTAGTGGCTGTTACTGTGCTGTACAGATGTGTGAAAATGAAGTTAGGTCAGAAGTATGATGGTATTATTAGAAACTGTCTGTGAGCTTAAGTCTGAATGTAGACACATGAATCATTTGTGGTTTCTTACTCTGTGCACATTGCATATGAAGAGACTGGGCTTGAAGTTATGTTTCACTTACACTGTCTGAATTCTCTTTATCGAGGGTCTTATTTCAGAAAATGGTAATTCTTAGATGTTCTTCCAAAGTGAGCTGTTTGTTCGTGGTTTTTCTCTAAAAATACAAATGGAGCAGGAAGCCATACATGGTGCTTGTTTAGGTGGTGCTACATTTTCCTTTAAAAGATAAAAATTTTAGCCATAGATCATTGGTTGGGGTTTTTTATGTTTGCAATAAGACACTGAAAAAGTGTCACTCATATAAAAACAACAGTTCTTGGTGTGCTTTCTATCCACAACAATAAACACTAAGTGTTAAAAGATACTGCAGTTCTTATTTAGAGCCTTAGCAGATACCATAAACATCCTCTTTGCCTTCTATGTTGTTTTATCTTCTCAAATGTGTGAAGTTTCGTTTCGCAGGAAGAGGGTAATGGCTTTCTCATTTTGCCCTAGGACCATTCATATGCTTATCCCTTTGAAATGTTTTGCACACCATCATGTCTAAAAAAAAAAAAGTTTGTTTGAATAGTTTGTTGTTTTGCGTTTTACTTTGTTGCCCCGAAAAAGTTCTTACTTTCTTGAGGAAATCTAGGTGGTCTAGAGTAAGTCTTCTCAGGGAACTAGTAACGCATGAGAAATCTGATGTGAAGTGGTACCCACGCTCATGTCTGGGTCTGATTTTCTAGAGAATGCTTTAGCAGTGAAGCTGAGGCTATGGCTTTTGAGGGGTCATGTATACCCGTCGTTATAATTTCAGCAGGTGTTTCAGTCTCTTGTTCTGGCCATCAGAGGGTTTGGAGTTTATACACTCTCTGAGAAACTTACCTTGGAGAAAACCTTGTCAAAACGGAAACATTTTGTCAAATTTCCATGCCAAAAAAAGGGTTTTCCTGATTAGAAAGATTCTGATTAATTATGATTGACAGCTGTCATTTTTTTCTTACAGTTCTGTGTCTTTGGGCACTGTAGAAAGAAGTGGCACAATACAAAAGGGGTTGGTTCACCTTTTTTTTCCTTTCAATGATCACAGTCAGTATCTCCTTGACACATAAATCTAGATGAATTTCATTTACAAGATGGACATGTGGGTGAGGAAGATGTGGACTAGCATGTGATACTTTGTAAAATGTGTGATATAATTTTCAGTCTTACTATGCATCAGCTTCACCATTTCCAAAGGCTTTGTCTTCCAGATACATTTTTAAAGAGGTTTTTCTGACTCAACTATATTTATCTCCAAACTTGACTAAGTTATGTAATTAATTCAGATGATACACAACTTTTCTGAGGTTCCTGTGCCTTTCTTGTACTATGTACCTTTATCTTATTTTTTAAATTAAATACCAAGGGAAAAATATCTCTGGGAAAGATGTTTTAACTTTTGTTTCAAATTCTTAGTTCAGATTCTCAGTGTTTTTGTCTTAGCATGTTGTCAATTTTCTTCAGGGAATAAAGGCTTGCATCATTGCAGTTCACTAGCACACCTCTATCAGTTTTGAACCTCCGGGCAATTTGAAAGGAAAATTGTGGGAAGTGATGCATTGTGCTGAACGACGAGTTGAGTGAGGTCTGTCCCATCTCCATTTGGAGAAGCACCATCCTGCTGCTGTCGGTGCCTGTAACTGGCTGTCTCTTGGGGAGACGGCCTCAAATCAGCTGGGAGCTGGGGAAGTGGGAAGGATCTGGTAGCGTGGCTGCGTTCCCTTCCTCAGCAGCTTCGTGCAAGAGTTCGAAACTTTCTGTTCCAGTACGTGCAAAATATCATTGCCAGCCTTCTCCTTTGGAGCACCAGTGTGCAAACAGTAATAGTGCTTCTGCTTCTGCATGGTAGGTTCATTTGGTTTGTTTCAAGAAACTTTTTTCTTCTCCTTTCTTTTTCTGCTTGTCTGTATGTCTGTTCACAGTGACAAATACTACTACAAGTCAAAACAGGGAGTGTCCCCCTCCATTCTACTTAATTTGTGTGTAACGCTTAATTAATTTAATTTCCAATGAGATTTCTTTCCAAATATGACTTGAAAATGCATTTCTTCTTTGTCTTTCATCTTAATATTTCTTCCTAGCTTTGATGTATTATTTAATTCTCTAATTTTATTATTTAACACCTGAGATAGTGCTGGAGTACGGTTTCTGAGAATCACACTGTATAGACACACACACTGTTTAAAGCTGGTTAGAAATTTTTTGAAAACAGACAAACAGCAAATGTCTCTTGAAAGTGGAAATTGATTGAGCCTGAACGTTTTGTTTTAAATACGTGGGTTGAGAGAACTTTTGCTAGTTTGAAGGGAGGAGTCTGATGGGAACCTAGCAGTGTCAGAAGCTGTGACTTTCTTCAGGTAGACTAAAGCAAAGATTGGGGAAAAAATAAAAAAAATGAAAAAACCCCCTAATTTTATTATTGAATGGTCAATAATAACAAAGATAAAAATAAATCACTGTTTCTAGCTCTTTGCTCCTAGTTCCTCAGAAATACCATGGAACCATAAGAAATCCACTCACGGTTCTGATTCCACAGACCTGATTCCTTTGCAGCAAGTAGCTCAAGTGATTTGAAAAATCTAATTTTGTACACGCAAAGCAACTCACACATGAAGCAGAAGAGGTTAGTGTTTGGCGTTGAGCCCATACTCCTTAAAGCACCATTTACCTGATCCGTCTGGGATCAATGGTGAATACCATCCTAAAACAGTAGCAAAATACCAGTTTAGTCCTAGGATTCTCCTAGCCACAGCAAGGTCTCCAGGAGGAGTTGTGTCTTACAGCTGTCTGAATTTCATTCTTAGGGGTTACTGTACATCAGAATAGATCAGTGTTCATTGCAAATGGGTCCCTTGCTCCTGGAAAATGCCAGCAAATGGTAATTTTTCTGTTTATCTGGGTTATCTTTTTCCTTGTTTGTCTACTAAGCATCAGGACAAAAAAATGCAATAACTGCTTAGAATATAGTTATAGGAAGTGACACCTGACTTTCTCAAAGGTAGGTAATAAAAATGCTGTTGTTATGGCTCTCCTCCCTGAAATAGTATTTTTCTGCAACACTCCTGGTGCATCTGTATGCACAGTGTTCTGCCATGTGAAAATAATTGAATTAACCTTGAATAAGCAGTGTAGCCTTATCAGATGTGTGCTCTGCTCAGGTTAAATGTTACTTCTTAGCAGTCCTAATTGGAGTGTTGCACTAATATTAACTAAACTGCCTTTTTCACAGTACTGACCCAGCACTTGTGATTCAACTCAATTTCAGTGGGTTTGGACCTGTAGATTTCTGAACAGTTCAGGGTATTTTCCAGTTACCATTCTGTGAGAAATAATTAAACATTCAAAATTACTTTATCTGTATTTTTTATATGATGAAGAGTATGTCCATATACCTCAGTGGGTTTTTGAAAGATACAAGAGTATTGTGTGTCTGAAAGTAAAACAAACAAAACCCCCTCAGTAATTCTACTTTTCCTAGTTTTATTCTTTTGTGGTTTTTCTATCTATTTCAAATCCTTTTTGACCAGTATGACAAACAGCTCAGGGGCTGTCAGTCAAATGAGATTACTTCCTCTGATGGAAGAGATTAACAAGGGAAATTCAAATATCTAGTTCTGCATATTACATCTTCTGGGAAACGTGTAAGTATGTATTTGACTGAATAAAGCTACAAAACTTTTTTGAAATGATATGGAATTTTTATTATATTTACATTGTGTTAATCCTGGATTTATGATCTAGAAGCTGAGCCAAGAGACCAAAGACTAAAACTATCTTCCTCGAGAAGATCCACAACACTGAAAACATAACCTAAGTTAGAAAAGTAGCCTAAAAAGTTGATTGCAGTAGCTGTAAATAATTCTGTACATGTCAAGTTAATTCTTTCAAGATTCCTATTTATGATTTAGGTTTAATCAGATGAGAAACTAATTTTTCCTTTCTTAAAATTTGCATTTTATTTTAGCCTTTAACCTTTAGAAAAGTTACTAGACGGTTCCAGCTAGCAGGACTTGATGTAATGGTGCAGCTCAGGAAAATATGTCTAGGACTTATCTACCTCATAATCTGCTGTTTAGGTACTGAAGGTGTTCCATACTTCACTAAACCATGGGCAAATGTTTATGTACTATACACCATCTCCGTGATGACATAAAGCGGCATTCTACACATGGCAATTAGCAGCATATGCCTTATAACTGGTGTGTGGTTGAGACAGTGCAGGCTGCCTAGTAATCATTTGTCAATATGCCAGTTTGGGGAATTGTGATCAGGTCCCCTGATGATCTTCATGTGCTGTCACTTTCCAGGGTCAGAGAACACTTTTTCTCAGAATTGCCTTCTCTGCAACGGTCCAAAGTTGTTCAGGCACAGCCTCTCTGGAGGAACAGAGGAAATCTGCTGATCATTCACATTCTGGCATTGTAATGGACAAAGGACACCCTCTGAATGTGAAGCAAAACATAGGTTAGGTAAAGTGGAGAAATTAGGAAAAGCTACTTGAGGAGTCCTTTCAATGTACTGAGAGTGAGCAAGAACCATGTATTCCAGCTTGACAGCAGCTGGAAGTAAAAGAGAGATTTAAAGTGAGATAATTATTTTCCTAGAAGTAGTATAGAGGCTTGATATCACACCCATGCGCATACCAACGTTGATAACTGTCATGCTATGTATGCTCTGTGAGCCCTCTGGGATGGTATACGATGAAGACCCTAATAGCTTAAGCCAGCCTATAAAAAGGGTGGTAGATCACGTCTGTCTTTCCAAATGCTGTATTAAGACCACACTAATTTATAGCATGTAGCATTATCTAATGGTTCTGCTCATAAATGCAAATCTTTATTATGGTTTCAGGAGTTTCATCATTTTAGACACTAGCTTCTGCCTCTTTGATGCAGCCAGGTAATTTGAATTAGCAGGAGAAAATGTTTCTATGCCAAAACCTCTTGCTGATCAGCATCCCTTATATCACGCTTTACTGCTCTTCTGCATGACATTTCTGTATGTGTTTCTGCTGAATCTCTTTAACTTTCTACCTTCGTAATGGCTTACCTCTTAATTAAACTAGCTGGCTGAGTGTAAACAGGACCAGCGATGATGGATAGCATTTATACATAGGGTAAAAATATTTTTTACTATAACTCATTAAAGCAGTTGCTTAAGCTCATGTTAAATGTAAAGAGAATATGAGCGGGAAGGGCTGTGGAAACTGGGTTGGCTCACAGGATGGAATGAAATTGTTATCCTTCTTCAGAGAACAGTTCCTGTAAGTACTACCATTTTGGGCAATTTAGGAGATTTTTGTAAGGAATTTCTTTTGGAGGGGAAGGGGAAAATGATTGAAATACTTCATGCACTGAAGATGCAGATGTATATTATTAAAATGTCCAAAGCTGCTAAAATACTCAGTTGGGGAGAAAAGGGATGTTTAAATTCAGGCTTGGCTTTGCCTCGTTGATGTCCTTTAGCAAGCTTCAGGTTCTTGAGGTCAGTTCTAGTGAAGTTAAATTTAGCTTTGGTGCTGCCTTTGTCACATAGAGCTTCCCTTAATCAATGCAGCGAGGTCTCGACCACTCTGGGAGTTCCTCCTCAAAATAAAATTTCCAGTTTCTTTGGGTATTTGTGCTATGGAACTTTTTTTTGCTGTGAGCACTTAAAAATTATGATGCTTATTTTGTCTAGCCTTAGGTCATTACTGATCTGTCATAATTTTGAAACTAATGAGTTTGGTAGAGAATACAATATTTCAAAGTTGATCTCTAAAGCTATTCAGTGTCAAAAAGTTTTGGGTTTTTTTTATTTTGGTTTGGTTTTTTTGTTTTGATTTTTTTTGTTGTTTGTATATATGGCAATTAACATTTATCAGGAAACTGAAAGAGAAAAGTTCTCTTGTGGAAGGTTCTTCAGCTACTGTGGTATGGTAGATAGCAGTATCTGTGTAATGTGCCCACCTGAGGGAGGGTTAAAGTCCTAATGATCATCAGATGGTGGTAAAATTATTCTAATGAAAAGAAAATAAAAAACAGGAAAAATATTACTTGTAGTGTTTCTATCAACTTGCCCAAAGCAGCAGTAGTTTCTTATTCCAATGTAACTAGTTTTAAGAGGCTCTTCTGTGTTTAAAATAACATTTATTTTTAAAAGAATGTTAAGTATTAGACTTCTCTAACATGTGACATATTTTCCATCTCCTTGCTTATAGTAAATTACTGTAGTAATACTGTTTGGTGTTTAGCCTTTATTTTACTTGAATTAATATAACTACTCTAAAAGGCTTGATAATTGAGTCCTTGCTTCCAAACCACAGCTCAGACAAAGATGGTTCATAAATCTTAATGTGTCCTGGATGGTAGCAAGATGGCAATTGTCCATGCACCAGGACAATTACGAATAATTTATTTTCCAAGAATCTATCCTTCGCATACTCAGTTAAATCCATTCTCTAGGAAATTTAAACTGCAAAGTTTCTAGAAGACCTGTATAAAGGAGGATTGTCTTCCTTTGGTATTTGTCAGAGAGGCAACAGAAAGATCATTGAATCACACACATAAGCATTCTGGAGATTTACAAAGCAGTGCTTTACTCTGATTAAGAAGGTGTCAAGTTGAGGACGAATTTTAATGTTATCAATTTCACAAAACACCAATTGTAGCAAGTTGACAAAGCTCAAAAGACAATAAATTTAGTAAAAAAACTAGTTCAAATGGTGGGGCAAGCTCATTTGCATGCAACTTTGATACTATTTCTCTGTGGGAGTGTTCAAAGTCAGTAGCCTTGGGACTGACTTGCTTGAGCTTCGCTTTGTCAGCTCTGCTTTTTTTTTTTTTTTTTTTTTTTGGCCTCAAGGAAAAATACTTTGGCTTTGCAAAATAAGTTAGCTTAAAAGAATGCTTTATATTTTAAAGCTTGTTTAGTAACTAGCAAATTTGCTGAGAATCAAGACAGATCTAAGGAGCCCAACTCTCTTAGAAATCTGGCTGCTTAAGTGGATTGACAAATGGTAATTTTTAGATGCTGTGTTTCGTTGATAGTAGGCAGATTGTTTGTTTACATTATTCTACATTGATAAAATCTAATAGCAGGTAAAGAAGTAAAAAGTACCTTTATCCAGGTTATATATTTCAATTTCTATGAATTTTAATCTGAATAAGAATTGAATTGCTAGTGATTCTTGGATATAATTTCTGTCACTAACAGATCTGCTTTTCATCCCATGCCTTTCCCTGTTCCACAGAAACAGTCATATGGCAGGATTTGCAGCATGGTATTTTCTATTTTTTTCCTCTGCTCATGGAAGTACTTTATAGTTAGAAGGCAATGAAGAGAGTGCCAGGTATCCAGGTCCTCTTCAGAGGTAACTAGAAGAAAATAAATAATGAAGCTAATTTAATTCTGTGTAAATCAGTTTCTTTAAAGAACAAAAGAACATCTATTGCTTCTTGAATAGCTATAGCATTTACCTTTTAATGAAACAATCATTTTGTTCTTCAATATTTCAGTTCTTTCATCTGTCGCTGGTTGAGTATGCATTAGTGTTTGTTTCTGATCAGTGGTGTGGTTTTAGTGCAAATTCCCTATTGGTCCCTACTTACTGCCTACTTAGTGAACGCTGCTTCATTACCTGATTTTGACAGGCATGAACTGGCTGCTTCTCAGAGTAAATTAAGTCAGAAGTCCCATTTCAGACCCACACCAATGGAGTTTGTCCTGGTCTCTTTTCTACATAGGGTAATTACAGTATTTGGATTATAAAATTGTTTGAAATCTTAAATCTGTTTTATCATAATTTTTAAGCCAGGTAAAATAGAAGACATAGTGAACTGTGCTTCGTAGTTTTCTGTTTTCCACCTTTGGTAGTTTGCTTTTAAATTCATTTAAATAAATTGCTTATTTTTTTCCTGTTTGGCAACTTTATCTTTTGATTCTTACAGCATTTTCCTAGTGCCGAGTTTTGAGGTATTCTGTCTATGTGGAAAGCATTTCTAAAGAGAATAAAGTTTTCTTTAACACTCACAATAGTGTAGGCAACTATTTATAATGTGTATATATGATTAGTGGGTTGTTTGAAACTATTCTAAAGAAAATTATTTTTTCTGTCTATGTATTTTGAAAATTGGAAACTGAAGTTTCAGCTTATACTGGTTCAACAATTGACATACATATTTAGTCTTTTTTTGTTAGTGTTTGATTAGTTATAAAGCATATGTAAACCAGAAAATTAGTTGATAGGCTAATTGTAGAAGTAAAACTATAACACAGCCATAAAAGAAGTCCTTTAAGAAGATAGAACAAGCATCTTTCTCTCCTTTGATTTATGAAAGCAATTGAAATACGCTGCAGTATTATCCTCAACACTTATTTTATCTAATGGACAATTAATTTAAGCTCATTTAAGAAAGTGCAGCGAAGGAGCACAAGGGTTGGGCTACCATCGAGAGGATGTGAACACTCAGTGTGGTGGCTCAGAAATGAATCAGCAATTTGCCATTTAGAGGCAAATGTCTGATGTGATCTACAGCTTTCAAATGCTTGAAGGTAACGTTTTATAAAAATGTAACGGATTGTTGTTAGCGCTGGTTGAAAACCAAAAAGATTGCTCTTAAGAAAGCACTTTAAAAATTGTGGTTTTGTTCCAACAAGGAAAAAAAAAAAGTCTCCATTTTTTCTTGATAAAAGAGAAGATGGATGCATTTTCTCCCCCCTTCTCTTCCCGTTCATCTGCAGTGGGTGTGGGCTGCTGGCTGGGACACCCAGCTGCGGTGAAGTCCTTGTGCTGGGCTTTGTGTGGTGGGACTTGCTCTTCCCTGCTTTGCGAGCCGATGTTCTTTTGATAAAACATGCTTCGTGAAAACATGAGAACAGGGGCGCTTTCCAGTGAAGAATGTAAGAGTTCAAAAACTTCCTCTTAGCCTTAGCATATTCAGTCATGGGCTTCCTGTCCCAGTCAGTGTTATGTTGGTGTACTGGTTGTGGCTTACGTGAATTACAGATTTGAGAGTCTTCTCCAAGTTCCTAGCAGACAAATATCTACATCAGAAAAAGATAATGTCATTATGAAGATGTTTCTGTTGGGAATTACTGGGACATGTTTTTTGTTTTAAATTTTTTTATGTGTGTGTTGTAGTTATGTTTTGGTTTGTTTTTCTGGATTTATGCCTCTTTTAGTCGTCTTTTCTATCCCTGCTGCACTTTGGGTGGAAGAAGCAGTTAGAAACCTTCCAGACTTACTGAAGCAGGAGAGGGCATGGCTTTAACACATTTGACGGACTGAGCTGCTCTGGTAGTATAAAATATGCATGCACAAGTGCGTTTCGGAATAATGTGCACATCTAACATGAAATCAAGGAAAAATAAAATGAAACTAGGTTTTCCAGATAGATTGCAACAGTGTGTTTGACAGATGATGTTATGAAAAAAAAAATTACAGTTGGTTTTGGAAGGAGGTGGGGAATGTCCACACTGTTTCTTCAGAAAGGGCATCTAATGTCAGGGTCATCTTGCTGTCAGAGCAGGTGGGTGCCTCTCTGCACAGCATTCTGTGCACGCGTTATGCTTCAGTTGCTGTAAACGGACAGATGAAATGTCACCGTACAGAACGTTCCAGTCCTGACCTGTCTGCTTTCTGTTGAGTGGTGGCATTTTCTAGCACATGAGTAAGTGTCTGGGCAATGGCTAGTTTATTAGAATGTGCTTTTAGGGCTTTTACCTGTTGTGGCTTGTGTTGGAAGAGACACAGCATTCTTTATTTCAATAAGTATTGCATGCTTCTCTCTGGCCAGGGATGCCTTGCAGATCTGGGACAACCAAAGCTGGCAGGGCTCCTTGGGTAGCCATGAGCAGGGCATGGTCCTGAGGAAGGCACTACAAACCCTGTTTGTGTGTTTTTGGTTCCAGGTGCCTTCCTGTCGCCTGCAGTGGCAGCGGGGGCTCACCCCCAGAGCTGCTGCTCCAGAACCACAGTTTGTGTTCGCAAAGGCCAGTGTAAACCTGGAGTGAAATGAATCTTAAAGGTCCAAGATAGTTCTTCCCTACAAAGAGATTGTGTTCCTAGTGCACTTATCTGAAGACTTGGTTTAGGAATGAGTGACGTGACATGTCATGCTTTCTTCTCTTATAAATCCTTCTACTAATAATAGTCCTGTTATGCTCTTACCACTTACCACTCTCCTGCTGTATTAAAAAATAAATGTCCCGATTCCGAATGCTACAGTAATATTTAATCATAGTAGTCCTGAGGCGTTCTGTTTTATATGTAAGCTGCACAGTGTGTTGTGACAATGTCCTTTAGTTTTGTGGTTACTCCATGCCTCAGTACCATGTACTATGACAAGAAAATGCGAGTACGGAAGAATTTAAAACATGATTTGGTGTAGTCCAAACCGTGCTGCCAAAGGTGATTGGCAGCAGAGAGGAAAAGCTCTTTGCATCCCTACCTCAGCCACCAGTTGTTAAGGGGATTTCAAGGAAGTTAATTAATATTTGTTCCTCATTCCCTGACTGAAATTCACTGCTGAAAATTTTTGGGAAGTGCAATGCAATTTATAGATCTTTTATAAAGGAAAACAATGCTTTCTGACTTTAGGCTCTAAATTCTAGGGAAAAATAATTTATGTTGTATGGGATATTGACAGTGTATCATTATTGAATGGTTAGAGGTTCAAAGAACAAGTTTTGGTGACTGTGGTGTAGCTTGATTTATGCCTGTCAGTAGATAACCAGAAGACTTCTGACAAATTTAGATTCTTTTCCTATTACTAATATTCTCATACTGCAGCATAGAAACAAGTCTACTGGCATAAATCTGTGCAGAAATAATAATTTATTACACATAACAGAAAATGGGGGAAAAACAGGGACAAAAGAAGAAAAGCTTTCTACAAAGCAAGATGATTCAAAATAAAGTCCGTATGAAATGCAGCATTAAACAATAAAATTAACAGGTGGAGCTTTCTGTATCCTGTGGTTGTAAGGCTGAACCCCCTGTCTTGTGTACTGCTGAGAATGGTACGTCAAACATTATTGATGGCTCTAGATGTTTTCAAGAATGGGTGATAACTGATTTACTGTGCTTAATTGCTACTTTAGAAGTAGCCAAGTACAAAGTAATAATAAAAGTGCTGGTCAGATAATGCAGCAACAAATATGGTATGTGGGATTTTTTGCAAATGAGAAACACCTTTAAGGTTTTTTTGTTTGTTTGTTTGTTTGTTTGTTTTTTCCTTTGAGACTCAGGAGACATTCTTTTTTAGTAGGCATTTTTAAAAAAATAATTCTGGCTTGTCACATAATTTATACGAGCACAAATCTGGGGGAATATGCATGCCTTCGAGCACCTCTCTGCCTTGGTAGACAGAGACACAGATTCACTGAATAAACTTTTTCCCAAACTGAAATTGGTTTTGGTTTAAAAATAAGTATTTTTACATTTTAATCTTTGAATTCTTCACTGTGACTTCAGCTCTTCCAGTATAAATCACCATGGTTATGCAAAGGCACCTGGAGACACGCTAAGTTCCTGTACTGGAATGGAGCAGAGTGATTTTACGTTTTCTTGGCTTTCTATCTCTGGAGCTGAGGTCTCCTCCCTGTGGCTTTCTGACAAAAACATGGGAAGTTAAAGGTGATTGAATATGTGAAGGCTTCCTGTAGCTCTAACAAACATCTGCTTTTCTGAAATGAAAGTGTTGGGTCCCTTCACCACCCTCCTTTGACCATCCTATTTGGTTCGTTTCCTTTTGTTCTTTCTGCTATCCTAAACCTGGATTATTTCAATTGAACATCAAAGTAATAAAGCAGAAATGAATCATCCATGCATCTGATGAGATAAAGACATCTTAACATGAAGTTTTATTTTAATTGCCTTTTATGGAGCACAAGGGAATTCTAAATAGCCAAACAAGCTTTCTGTAAACATCTGTGATTAGTAAAACTGGCCATTCCCAGAAAATGATAAAACAGAGAAAACTTGCATTTGACAATTGAAAAAAGAAAATTATATAAATGAAATACCATTTTTCATATTATTTGGCTGCATACCAAAGCATTTTAAGTGCTTCAGAATTGATCAGCACGTTTACAGCAGGAAGTAATAATAAACATTTTAAAATATTAATTTAAATCGCCACCTTTTTCGGAAGCCAAAATGCATGTTTTAAAAAATGTGAATCCCTCTTAGAAGATTTGATGAATCCAAATCTACGTGCAACCTGATTAAATCAGGTTCTTGATATAGTTCCTATAACTTGATAGGCTCTCATACACCTGAATCATCTTCAAAGGTGGAGTATGACATAGTTAAGGGACTTTCTCAAGCCCTTGCAGGAACGTGATGTTGAAGCAAAGAATGGATCATCTTCCTGATGAGAGTCAGTCTGGTACCATAATCACAATGGCGTCTGCTGACATGCTGTCTTTGAAAGCAGATCTCTTCCTGACACTCTCCTGGTATAAATAGATGACTCCAAGGACGTGACATGTCCAGATTTAATTTAGGTATCTCTAGCCAAGCAATGAACTGAAAAATAGGTAAGTTACCTGTGAGGTGTTGGCAGATTTCAGAGAAAATGGTACAGCTGCAGCTCCCTGCCTGGTGCAAATTGTAAGGAAAATTTTGCCTTTGAATTATTCACAGGGAAAAATCATTCTTTAAAATACTTTCTCACATGATATTGAAGGTGGCTTTGTATGTGGATACCTAGTAGGTACTTTTCCCATCTTAAAATCAAAGCTTAAAGGTTTTATAGAGCTCTTTATTTCTTTGCCTTTAGGAAACACAGATGACTTTTTAAAATTGTTGATATATGAGTATGTGCAACCTGAGTTGTCTGTCCAACCATAACTTCATAAAACCCTTTATGATAAGCAGGGTCATTTAAATATTTTTATCTGGAAACCCAGAATAGTTGTAATAATTGGAGAAGAAATATGTTTTTTTCAGTGCTCACTACAGAGCTACACTTTAGAGACTACTCTTTTAGGGAAGAAAGATTATACAAGCTCTGCAATGGAGCAGACAGATGTTACTCATTCAGGCCTGAGAATGATGAGCAGTGCTTAAGCTGAAAATATGCCTGAGAATCCGTCTCTCTTAAGAGGGCATTATTCTTCCTGCCTGGAGCCACGTCTTAGGTTTGTTTCGTTTCTCTGTGATCCTTTCCTTTACCCTTTTCCGTATGTGATATTCATGTGCATCCACTGCTCGTACCACTTCTGCCTTCCGTCCGTCAGTATCCTCTTCAGAGCCAGCATTTCAGAGAAAAGAAATATACAAACCATTTATTCATTCATTCAGCCCTTTCCTGCCTCCTCCTTGTTTGCAAAATGAGCAGGAAGCTATTTGTGCCTGGTGACTCACCATCAGATTTTTACGAGGGGATTATGCTGAACATCACTGATTCACACACTCTCGGCTTTGTTGGAGGTCAATGTCTTGGCAGCATTCCTCCGTAAATATCATACAAGTACCGAGTTGTTGATCTCGAGAGCTTTAAGTCATTTCTGCCTTCCATGGTAGTGGTTGCGCATCTTGTTCAGAATATTTGCCAATAGGGAACAAGGTGACAAATTCCGTCTCTGTATTGAATGGAGAAATTTCCTGACATTCAGTTGGCGCAAGGGTACCTGCTCAGCAGCAGCATCCTCCTTCACCCTGAAGCATGCACTGGTTTTTACTTAATTCAAAGAGCTGTTGAGATGAACACATAAAATCTGATTAGATATTGTTGACAGCCTTTCACTTTGTAATTCTCTTCCCCACTTACCACATAGTTGCTTCCTGCCCCTTTATATCTCTTCTCACATTTTCTGTTGTCTTCCTTCATTGTGCTAATTTTTGAGGTCCCTTAGTTTAAGGAGTTTTTGGCTCTTTGAAATCAGGGAGTTTCCCATGAATTTAGGAGTTAGGCTACAGAATCCCAGCTGGGGATTTGGCATTTACTTGTTTGTATTTCTCTACCACTTTATGCATATTTATGGGCATATACACATGATGCAGCTGTAGTAAGCTGTCTATTCAGTAGCATATGGTGAGGTCCAAGAGGCAGTCCTGCAAGCATTAACAACTGCCTAATTAACTTTCCTGAGCTGTGCCAATGACATAATACTTAATTTCTTGCTGTGTGAGCCACTGTACAGGTTGTACACAAGGTCTTGAAAAGGAAAAGGTCAGTAAGGCTTGTCAACAATGGAAAACAAATTTTCCGTAGGGTTTATATAAATTTGAAGATGTTCTCCTTTGTATTGTAGTAATTTTCAGATTTTAGAAAAGTTAACTTGCATGTTGTACTTTTAAAATGCTTTGCGAGCCTTGGAATATTGAGACAGAAGAGCTGAAAGAAACTTTCAGACATGAATACAGGTTTCTGCTATCTGACACCCCCAGTCAGTCCTTGTCCTTCCTGATTCCCATCTGTTGCTCTGCTCCTGCAGACGTTTGCTTGGAGCCCTTCTGTCTGCACTGGAAATACAGACCTCCTCCAGATGTTGCCTGGAAGGTTGAAGATCATCTGTCTTGGAAAGGCTCTTATATAGACAAGCTCTGCTACCACCAGGCATGCCACTGGGTGCTTTGTTCAACTTGCTGATGGAGACTGCCAGGATGCCCGTGATGGGATAACATGAAGAACATTCTCCAAGTCATCCATTCAACCCTGGGTACATGTAGTTTTGGGCAGAGCTCAGTGTAGACACAGATCTTCCCCTCTCTCAATATCTAATAGCAGGTCAGTAAAGTCTCTGTACATAGGAGAATAGTAACAGATCATTCTTCTTTCTTCACAGCAATGGGTTTTTCCCTTTTTGACTTGTTTTCTTAGATTGTAAACGTGCTTTGTAAGCTCTGTTATGTGCCTTCCTCACATACCTGCACAGAAAATTCATCCATCAATAAAATATTGCTATTACCTTTGTCTGCTTTATAGACCTGTATATAAAACAAGATCTTTTTTTTCCCTAATATAGGGATGCTCAATTACATCTGGAATTTCGAACAGTTTATTCCGTAAGCAAATAAAATAAATAATCCTTATTTCTTGTGGATTTGTTTCCTTTATTACGGCATCTATGTCTTCCTCCTCTCTCTGGGTGGACCCAATTGAGAATGGACAGTGGTAGAACAGAGCTGCAGGTGTGCCTGGTGCCAGCAGGTGGAATGTCTACAAGGCAAAACAGTTTAAGGCTGAGTGTTTCTTGCCCTTTTTTTCCTAGGCATTCTTTCATTACTAGTCTGTTTCCACTACCTATTCATCTTGAAACTTGTAGAAACCTCACAACGTGGAGACTCGCATCTGCATTCCATTTTGGAGAATTTTCACTGAAACTGGGACAACTCCTTTGCACCTTGTGAAGAAGGTGTTTCTTTATTTTGTATTATCACGATTTTGTTGTAGCTGATGTTACAGAATTTGATTAACCTGACATTAGAACTGCTCATGTAGATTAATATATATTTCATTAGAAGAGCATCTGAGTGGCAAGGTTTACTGATGGTGTAAAATTATTTAGAATAGTGAGGGAAACTGTAAAGACATGAAGAGGGATTTTGGGAGAGGGACCATCACTGCATGTGCAGTGATTTTGTAAGTGTTTGGAGGCTGGAAAAAGATGGGGTATGCTGGGGGATCACTTTGGTTACTGCCCGGGCATTTGCTTTTGGCCACTGTTGGGACTGACAGTCTGAGCCAGTTGAACCTCGTTTTGAGGCAGTGCGGTACTTCTATGTTCTTACAAGTTTATGAAAAGAAAACGTGTTTACAAAGCCAGAAAAGCTGTCTCAAGCATGACAAAGAACTAAGGGAAGGAAAAGCGTGAAAGGAAAGAAAAACAAACACACCAGCCATGCATAAATTGTACTTGGGAAGAAGAAACAGCCATAATATGGAGAATTTATGATGTAGTTCATATTTTATATGAAATAAAACGTTTAAGCCTGTGTTTCTTGTTAGGAAGTCTTCAGCTCTCTCACTTCAGTGGCCTATAAAGGAAGATGTTAACATCTTTGGGAGAATCAAATGTTTTCAGGTCACTAGGCAGGAAAATCTTTAGTTTGGCTGCCTGTACAAAGTGAACTTCAGCACAAATTCCTCAAGATGAGATTAAAATCAATCATTTACAATTACTATCTTTTAGAAACTTTTGGAGAAACAAGATCTCTTACAAAAATGGTTTGTTTTGGCTGGAAAGAGATGGTCATTAACATTTTTTGACTTATGGTCGCCATCGAAAATATAAACACACTTCCCTGTCACCAGAGTGTCTGAGGAATTGCTGGTTAACTCTACTTGGAGGGAAAAGTCAGTGTGTTTCGGATCTCCCTCTGTCAGAATTGTCGTGTACTGTTGTAATTGCAGATGTAGATGATATTGATCCTTATTGATTTCATTGGTATATATTGAAACTAAACTCCACATAGGTATTCAATAGTTCTCTCTCTGCTCTCCCCCCCATTCCCCTTTTTTTCCCTTCCCAGGATACCTTACCTGTAGAAGCCGGTCTCGGAGGTAACCTTAGGGTTGTTATGGTTTTAGCATGTACTTCGTCATCAGCTTTGTTCAGGATTGTTGAGTGTCTCATTGTTTTCCTTAATTTGTGGGTGATGTGCTTTAAAAGCAAATATTGTTTTTTAGAAAGGAACACAAGAGTCTTCAGCTTTTCTGTCTCTCTGTGTAGAAATGGTATGTCTTTTGATGAAGTTATTGATGAAAATAAGAAATCTACTATCTCAAGTCAGGGTTTTTCTTCTATAGAATATCCCTTCTGAGACAGCAGTCATATCACTCAGACTCATTTTACTCTATTTACCTCTCGTGTACTTTCATCTGCCTGATTTTGAGCTACGTATTTTAAAACTAAAAAAACTGTCCAGTGAAGTCATGATTATTGCCAGTAAAAAGTACTAAGCCTACCCTTAAACTTATTTTACCATGATGCAGTCTTCATTTCCTCTCAGTGTCTAGTTTTGTCACATTTACAGTTTATGCCAATAGGATTTGGATGGAGAAAACAGGAGATCTGAACTCAAACTGTGTGTAATTTTCTTACGGCTAGGCATTGCACATTTTGGTTGAAAGCTTGATAAATCTAATGTGGTTTCTATTATTTTGCGTGTCTGAAATTTACTACTGAACTTGAATTTTGATACCATAGCAGCTTTGCTGCTGTGCTCATAGGGATGTGTCTGATTGTGTGGGACATGTGCTGAACCCTTCAAGCCTGGTCACCACACAAGGAAGTAAGGTCAGCATTTAGGCTGGGTGTTCTGGGGTTTCTTCAAAATCTAAATTTTCAATGACTAAAACATTCTTTCTGGGTCTTTCAAAACACAAAAAGTCTACTGGCATAGAAACCTATAGCCCAATTGGCTGAAACAGCAAAATTCTAATCCACTGAGAAGAGAGGTTGAGGAGTTGTTTTGTTTTTAACTGAACAAATACTACTGTCTCTTAAGCACAAGCATTTGTACCTTTTTCATCTACAGAAAAGGGACGGCATAAAAAGTTTCAAAGGAAGGTGTTCTACTGAGGTCTATCAAGACTGAAAACTGATTTCTCTTTCCCTTTGTATTTCTAATTCCTATTCTAATGAAAAAAAAAAAAAGAATGATACGGTTCTTTGGACATCTACCTGAAGTTCATCCTTCCATATATAGCATGTTCTCGCTTGCCTTTTGGTAGCTTTTTTAATATCTGAAGGTTCGCCTTTAGGTCATAGCTTTTATAGGTTTAGCATAAGCCTTTAATCTCTCTTTAATGATTTTTTGTGTAACTTATTGTCATAATTATTACTAATAAAGCTACCACATAGCAAAGTACAGTATATCCTTGTAGCATCAGAATTCTTTATCTTATTTGTTTATATCAAATTAGCAGAAACAATACTGCCTGTCTCTTGTTATTCCCCCAAAGAAGGACCTTCACAGACACTATAATAGCACAGAGCAAGAGTAATGTAGAAGCATAATATCCAGATTTGGCTAACAACATCTTGGTCTGGGAAGCAGTGTTAATTTTGAGGTAAAAGATTGCTGATTTTTTTTTTCTCTTTTTTTGGTTGCCTGGGGTTAAGCTACAATAAGAATTATGCTAAAAACCGTAACAAAAATAGGTTTTTAAACACTGTGTTTTATTACCCATATAAAAATCAGTAATATAACTTGACTTTCTGCGGTTTGTACAATATGTACTTATGCCTTAATAATAGAAGACATCTACTGAACTAATTTGCTGAGCAATTTAAAGAGCTGCATATATTGTGAACTGATGGATATTCTCTGTTACCTCAAAGCCTTTTGAACTTCATATGTCTTATTCGTTATACCAAAATTACTCGTTCCTTAGCGATTTTGCTATTTAGTATTTTCCCAGAAAAGTAAATGTAATGAAACTTTCTAACTCAACATCCTTACCATCTCTTGTGATTTTCCTCCAGCTTTCAAGGTGCTACTTCAATATACAATTCTTCTGGCAATGACAAGAAAATTTACTGACTATACCTTTGGCACCTTCATTATTTTTTTGGTCTCTCAGAGGAAAAAGCTCTGGCAAATGGGCCAGCTGGCTGTCTTCCCCAAGAGACAGAGTGTAATTTTCTTGTTTCCTATATTCCCTTTTAGCCTTTCCACTCCCCAAACGTGCTGCTCTAAACAGGTGGCCTGTAAGTTGCTTAGCACATCACTAACAAGCTTTGCGGTAGAGCAGCACTTGAAATGTTCAGTAACTCATCCACATGCAAGGTAGGTGAGGTACCGTATTGACACTTTTCAACTTCTTCCTAACCAGTTTTAAAAACTTTGTTTTTCTTCAGTGCTATCTGCTGCATCCTTTGAGAAGTGCCCATGTGTTTCTAGCTTAAACCTCTCACTGTAAGATGCCTGAGAGTTTTTGGCTGATGCTTGCCTGTACCATTGTAAGTGCATAAATGCTGGTCGTGCTTTAGCTGGTAGTATGGTTTAGCAAAAACAGCACCAATGCACAGAGGAATTGAGAGCTCAGTACCTGTTTCACCGCTAGTCAGCAGAGCAGGATGTGAAGTTTTTGGGAACATATTTGACTGTCCTCTGTGTTTCTGAAAGAAAAAGTACCAGGGAAGTTTGTCTTGCCACTAATCCCCAAATCTTTCAATTTTGCAGTAACCCACTTTCTTGCACTTCCCCTACTGAGTTTTCTTTAGTTTAGATGACGCAGATACGTTATTTTCCATTCTCATTATGTTTTTTGGGGGATTGGAGGGCAGGGGAGAGGAATCAGCATTTCACCCCTGCATCTGCAGAAGAAAATGTTGTGCAAGATCTAAGGCACCAGAGGAAGTCTTTAGGGCAACCATGTATGTGACCATAAGGGAATTGCGACTAATGAGCACTAGACAAACATGTAACATCAGAAGTTGCTGGATTAAGACAACTGATGCAACTAACATGAACGCAATGAATGGAAAGACAGTTGAACAGTTTTATTTATAAGATAATGATTAACATCAATCTGTGCACTGCACAGTGGTCAATTACTGACTGCTTAAATTGCCTCAAGACTGTTTAAATTACCTTAAATAGTGAGGCTTCGTCATGTCATCCACAGACTCTGGAATGGCTGCTTTCTTTCCCCCACATCTTAATATGGTCTGAAGAAATCAGGGTTGTTTTTATATTTTTGTAATCCCAGTTAGTGTGTATAGTGGGCATTTGCTGCCTCAAGTTGGATGTCCTACATACCAGTGAAGAGGAGGTTTTATTACAGTACAGTATAGATGGTATTTCAAGTTTTAGTTATTTGTTTTCTTAAGTGTTGATATGCTTGGCATATTTAGATTTTTATTGTTAATTAAAGATTAGTTCTAGGGACACATGGTAAGCACAACCCCATTGCTTCTGTGTGAGGGTAAGTTGACCAAGGGAACATTGTTCTGCTCTCAGGCTCCATCCACAGTCAATCCTTGATAAGGATTCTTTCCTGGCTAAGGAGTCATTTTCTTTTGGTGTGGTTGATGGTTTCTTTGTTGTGTTTTTTTTTACTGAACTGTTATTGCTAGATGATAGAATATATGGTCAAACCATCAGTTCTGACTCATTGCCTTTGTACTTTATTCGTATCTCATACAGGCAAAAGGTGTTGAAATAACAATACAGATGAAGTTGGGTTTGGTTTTAATTGTTGTGTAGCACAGCAGGCTGTGCAGGAGCTTCTGTAGTTCCCCAAAGTGTTATTTTGGTTCACAGAATGGGAAGATACAAATCCTTGCTTTGCCAAGCAATATCAGTGGCTGTTCACAGAATTTACATGTGTTGTGAAGCAGTGTTTTTGTATGTGGCATCTCCTTTCTGTTGCTGATATGGTAAAAATGTTCTGGTGGGTCAGACATTTTCTGCCAGGTGGAAAAGAAGTATGAAGCTGTTCCTCTAGCGTGAAAGCAAGGAATGGGTAGTTGACAGGGACAGAACACAACTGTCCCTGATGTCTGTTGGTCAAGAACCTATTGGAGAGTGTATACTGCCGTGAAAGTTAAACTCGTGTCGTAGAAAGCATGTGCACTGCAGTGCAGGAGAAGGAATGTCACATTTTCATTAATTTGCTCAGGACAGAGCTCTCTCACAGGAAATACTGTAGCCCTATTTCTTTGCCTGATGTCCTGCTAAAGGAAGAGAGTGAGTGACAAGGGAAGTTCATGGACTGATTTAGGAGGCAAGTCTTTTTAAAATTACACAGCTTTTAAAAATTATACTCAGATGATATTAAATGCACTGTTGTTTACCATGTGTAAGTGATATTCAGAACCTGCTGATATAAACTGACATGTTGATGCCTCTGTTCTGTTCCCTTACAACAGCAGAACAAAAGAAAAAAAATCCAACAAAGAGCTTGAAAAATGTGCAAATATCGGCATAGCATTGCGAGGCTTCATGGAGATCTGAAGTAAACAGCCTAAATGAAGACCATGGTTTGAATGGGAATTTAGGAGCAAAATGTTGATCCAAATCCCTAGTTATTATTCAACAGAATAATTCCTACCTGAATTTCAAAACAAATTGACAGTGTTCATCAGTAACTCATTACTAGAATTTTTATTTTAAAATACATTAAAATAAAAAATAATTTTATAAATATTGTGGTGTTGAAGTGTTGAGGCAAGCTTAAATTCACTGCAAACACTGAATGAGGATGTAGTAAGGTGAGGGATCATTATGGAGGAAAAAAGCAAAGGAAGATGAAAGAGAAGTGTGAAGTATGTTTAACAGTTTCACTTGCTCTATTACAATCACTGTTCAGAGATCACAGGTGGATAGTCCTTCCTTCCTGAGACTGAAAAATCTATTGTTTGAAAAGTTAGTATCAGCCAATTCTTTGTGAAAATTCAGATTTTTTTTTTTTTTGAACAATGGATGTTGCCAGATGCACTTTTAATTAGCTTTCCTCTGAATGCAGTTTTATTAATTTTCAGACCTAATTTTCTTGTTGGAAAGTAGCATTTTAATGGAAAATCATATTCTTTGGCCTCTCAGTAGTAGATTTTTTTTGTTGTTGTTGTAAGTATAAGCTGATTTGGTTACACTTTGAAAGTAGGTCAGTGGCTGGTTGAGTTTGTACAAGGACTTTATCAGTGCTCATTAGACATTGTGGTTAGGAGGTCTTGCTGTTAAACTTGAGATTTTCAAGCAATAATAGGCTACTCCAGTTTTAAATATTGCATATTCATAACATAAACAAAGTTTGATTAAAACAACAGTTACAATACTTGCCAGGGGCTTAAATGTTTGCTCGTTTGGATATGATCCAGTTTTGTTCGTGATAAGGGGACAAATACATCCAGTTTCTCTTCCTCCTGTAAACAATTAATATATTGTTATTCTTCAGTGTGTTATAATAATCAATTGGCATTTAGCATGTTGTTGATGCAAATCTTAATGTAACCAAGCCTAATGAGAGGTTTTAATTTAAATAAATAAAACTGTATAAATACCAGTTGGTTTGAACGTAGTCAGTTGGTTAAAAGAAGCTTCACAATTAAATGTTTTATCACGAAAGCTCATTAGCACTTTTGTGCATTTACACAGTGTGTCTGCCCTGGTTTGCACAGTGTGTAGCTGGCAGCCCTGTTGGGGTTTTGTGTTTTCTTTTTGTTACATTACAGTAACCATGGGTTTGGCTAATTTAAAAAAGAAAGAATGAGGGTCAAGAATTATGCTTTGCATTAGATCTACGGGTACACTGTGTTCTCCTCTGTGATACACTTCGATGAGTGAAAATTAATGTATCCAACAGCTACGTGTGTATTTTGGCTCATAGAGGTGCATGCAGGGAGCAGAGGCAGTCACAGCACGAGTGACCACAGCCGCCCTGCTGCCCTTGTAGGTGAGTGGCGCTGGGACAGACTTGTGTAACCTGGGTGTGCGAGTGACTCCTGAAGTTTACCTGCAGAAGCTGAGCCATTTGCAGTTAGCTATTTGAGATTAGCCTTTCACTGGTTGTGAAATACATGAAAAATACCAGTGCTTTCCAATGTGTTTTCAGTGCAGTTTGCTTGTTATGAAAAACACCTTTACCTTGACAGCTTAGATTTCAATAGAGAACAAGCCTTGCAAGCTACCTCTCTAAATAATGTTCACTTCCTTCAAAACAAATTTTCTAATTAATGAAATCAATTGCTAATTCGTGTCCCATCTGGATACTTAAATATCTGCACAGGACACTCACAGAATTGCCCATTTTAGAAGGGCTTTTGTGGAGATGCTGGTGAGACATATGTGCAGTCTAAAACTGTCTCCACATTTCTGAGAAGTGAATCCAGGATAAATTTTTACTTCATCCTTGGAGACCGTCTGACTTTTTTATATTCTACTGACCTTAAAATCTCTGCTCTCAGAGCAGGAGGCCCTTCGTGCTGGAGGTGGTTACTGGTGCCAGTCCCTGTACTTGTGCTGGGGCACTGCTGACCTTGCGGGGACTGGCTGCAGGGATGTGCGATCCCTATATAATGCTGGTGCACTGGGACTGCTGTTTTTCAGGTAGTTGTATGTGCAACTGTCATTTCAGCCAGGTGTTTTGTGTCCAGCAGTGAAGTCACAAATAAACTCTTACTGTCCACCTGTGCCCCTTCAGTGCTGGGAACAGATCAGGACTCTGCTACAATGAGCAGATTTGTAGTTGTTCGCATTTCAGGTGTTTTGTAACTTTCACAAATATTTAGTTGCTTCCTTAAAAAGCCTCTATATTGTAACATTATTTGGGTTTGTGTTTACTCAAAAAAAATTATGTTTATCCTTTATGATGATGGTTTATTTTTCTTTCCTGTTCTTCGAGTATTTAAAAACATCAAAATCTTTATGGCTTTTAATTTTATGGGCAGTCAAAATACCACAGGAAGGCCAAAACTTGAGTTGTGTTGGCTCTGCAGATGTCTTCTTGACGATTAAGGCGGTCAGCAGAATGTATAAACACCAGTTCCAGCTTTTTAACTTGGTCACTAAAGAGCAGCTTGGGAATCTAGTCCTGCAAGACAAAGCCCGCAATGGTACATTTGAACGATGATTAGGAGCTTCTGTTAAAATGTGTTAGTAGCTTTGTGTTTCACAGCAGAAAGTCAGTCCTCTTGCATTTGAGACTCAGTGATTGATCATGTGTATGTCTATTGACATAGAAAATAGAGTGCATTTGCTTTAACGGTAAGTTTACCTCAAGTTATGACAGTGTAATTATTTAAAAAGTTATAGTTGCTCAGAAATTATAATGGGACTGCAGCAGTTATCTGCCCAGGCCCTGGTCGCTGTGTATGTTGATGGCTTTCTACATCCTGCAGCTCCTCATGCCGCAAAGAAGAATATGCGAAATTTGTGAAAATTTTGCGGAATGTACTGCTTTAGTGGAAAGGGAGCATGTGCTGGCATGAGAAGAGACTTTCGGAGTTCTTGCGTTAATTTTATATCTTTAGAAGAGAAGAAATAGGAGAGTGTAAAATTGTCTCCTCACAGTTTTCTTAAGCAAAAAAAAAACCCCAAACCTTAAAGTTTATTTCTAGTTTGTTGTGGTTTAGGTTGGGATTTTTTTTGGTCCTTTAATCATCTGGAAGTTGTTCAGTGAAGTTTAAATCTGTTCAATGAGTAATGTAGGGAAAAAACTAATTATCTGTTTACCCACCTCACCATCTTGGCAGAGCCAGGCTGATGTCTTTTCATAAGTACAGAGCTGGAAATGATGAAAAGAAAGTCATTTAAATAAAATAACAGATCACTTTGTCTAAATAAGTTACGGGAAGAGCTCATCATAAAGTTGTTGGTTCTTGCAGACTTTAAGGAGAAAAAAAGAAAGTATCCTGTAAAAGGCCTCAAATAACCCTATCAATTCTGTTCCCCATTTTTCACATTATATTTGAATTTAATTTTGTCTTTAGAAAGCTATACATTTTAGAAATTTGTACTGCATAATATATTGACAAAGCAAAGCTGTAAACTTGCAATACTGGGTTAAAATACCAATGTATTTGTATAAATACTGTCTTCACTGATAAAACATTTCTCAAAACAAGGGAGCAGTTTGATGTGCGTTTCAGTAAGTAGCAGCGGCAGGTTAAGCAGTTTATCTTCTCCCCTCTATGCCTACCCCTGCGATACCTCATCCGTTATGCCAGCATTGTTGGGTTTGTAGCCAAGTGGTAAACTGAGTGGGGAAAACACATCTGCCTTGAAAATAGGTAATTTTGTCCTTTGACAGAGCATTGTAAAATGAGTACAAAAAAGTATTTAGAAGAACGTGCACAATTAGTATTTTTTCCCTTGTAAAATAAATTTGGATAAGAGTTGGTTATAGTAAATTTGTATGGTGGCCTTTTCTACCCATCCAGTTTTCATAAGTTGACGCATCACTTGACTGAGCCTGTAATTCATCATTTCTAATGGGTTTTTAGAGAAGAAAGGCAGACCAGAAGGGTTAAATGTTGGGAAGGGTTGTGTAGCTTTTAAGAGAATTTAGATGTAGAATTTCAGCAGCAAGAGGCAAAAGAAAAGATGATTGATGCAGACAAAAATAATCTGTGGAAAATGGTCAGAAAATTATATTCAATTTGCCTAAGCTTTTCTCTCTAAAGGTGAAAAGAGAATCAATTCCTTAGCCTTTAAGATCTATGCAGTTCTATGGAAAATGTAAAACCCTACTTTAGAGAGATCTTTGAAATTTCTTTATCTGATGAAAATGATGTTTTGGAGCCCTCTCCCTTTCAAAATATTCCGTGAAAGAGGAACCACTGTGCTGGGATCACACTTTCACTTGAGTCTTGACTTTCTTTTAACCCAAGATCTGACAATAAATTTAAGTGAAATAAAAAGCCACATTTGAGAAAAAATCTGAAACTATTGAAATGTGATGCTTCAGGATTGGTAGAACTCTTCCATCCCTTTTAGCTTTGAGTAAAAAAACAACAAAAAGAAGACCAAACAAACCCAAATTTGTCAAATTTTCAGTTTGAGCCAGTGTTTTTGTTTTAAGTGGCCACACCTTATGGGACTTTGGAGGAGCCATGAAAGAAGGGTTCTGTTACCAAAAAAAAAAAGTAAAAAAAAAATTCAGAGGCTCGACTAAGGATTTATTAGGAGAAAACGAGATTGCTGAAAATCTTTGAAATTATATGTTATTCAGTGGAAGTCCATCAGCTTTTACCTCAGTGCTATACAGCTACTTGGCCTGGAGCTCACCTCTCTTGCATTTCTACCTATTGTGTTTAAAATTGTAACCTCAAATGAGCTTTGGGCCACTCTGGCCTTCACGTTTAGTGAAATAGAAACAAAGAATTAATAGGAGTACATTGCTGTTGATGGGATGGTGGGTGTTCCTTGTTCTGCGTGCTCTCCTAACCCAGTGAAGCAGCGTACCTTGTGTTAAAGGTGTTGGTGTATTATCATTAAACAACAATGAGTAAAAGATCCGAATCCTGAAAAGTCGTCTGAAAGCCAAAAAAATTGTAGAAGAACTTCAAATTAAGTATCTGAACAAAATAACATTTCAGTGGCTGTAGGAGAAGGTCTTGCTGGATGGCCATGGTGTGCAACAGGCTCTTTTCTAACTGTCTTTTGAAAAGTATGCTTTAAAGAGCAGTGAAATGGTATTTTAAATAAGGAATACTCAGTTTTCACTGTTTCAGTGTCTGACTATCTCTTGTGTGTTCTTTTTTTTTTTTAAGGTCTTGATGGTTATGGCAAAATCTTTCATCAATGTGTGGTACAATGGACTACCAGTTGGATGATTTACAGTCACCTGAGACATGATATATACTTCTCCTCTTCCTTGTCCATGGTAAGTTTTGTTCCTGTACGTACCTATTAATTATTTGACTTCAGAGAAGGAACTAAAAGTTTGCAGTGACCCACGTGGGATGTGTCATTCCCATTGTTTTCTTATGGACTAGCCTACAGTTGTGAATTTACTGAATATGTAATAAACAGTTCTTTTTCTTAAGCTGTTTGAGGATGTTTGAAAAACTTAACTACTAAAAATAGCTGTGCAAAATTTTTCTCTTTTGAGTGATTTTAGAGCTGTACAAAGATCCTGATACACAACTTGATATGTTGTCTTTCCCTTTAGCTTGAAAGCATCCTCACCTCTTTGTGGAGTGTCTTAGTTCAAATCAGAATCCAGCCAAATGTACTTTTTTGGTATGACACATACTACAACGTATTTAAGAACACAATAACTGTAACTATGTTACAAATATGATTTTAAAGAGAGGAAAAAATAAATTGCAGAAAATATTTATAAAGAAGTTTTCAGTTTTATTTTTGCACTGCTTCTATGTTTTGTGCCTACAGTTAATCTGATTATAGTCTCCGTGAACAATGTTAAGTATTGTATAAACATTAATATTAAAAGAAGGCTCCTCATAGTATAACTGAACTATCACTTCTGATTTACAGTGTCCAGACACACAATAATGAGATCCAAAGCACTAGTTGTTCATTTGGCTAAACGCATTGACAAACCAAATTTGGATATCAAAATGTTCCACTGACTGCTCTTTAACAAACCAGAAATAGCTGCTCAGTCTCCTGTCCAAATATCAGGTTAAGTGTTTGAGGTTAAAATCCCCACTGTCTTGCTCTTCTCCTTTTTAAGGCTTTTGACATGGCTCTTACATTGAAGTTTCTTTGTGAATGGTACTGAATATTCTGGAGTAGTTGCTTAAACATTGTTAAAATTTGTCTGTAAATGTTTGTTACCTTAAGTCTGTGTGGAGGGTTCAAGTCAGAAAAGATATGACATGCTAGCATGAAAGGTTTCTTTCCTTTTCTATTCCTGTTCCAGATTTCAGAATCTTTAGAAGTTTGCAGAAGTAGGTAGAAAAGCAGAGAGCTGCAAGTGTTGAGAACTGGAGAGGCAAATTAAAGGCATTACTCTAAGCCATTCTTACGACATGCTTAAATACTATAATGAACTAAGACAGGAGCAGTACAGTTTCCAGAGGTGTGTTTGCACTTGATAATGGATGTCTTTAAATATCCCATAAAAATGGATTAGAGATATTTACCAGCAAAAACGGTTACTATTATTTTTGGTAGTAGATATTTATACAGTGAAGTGGACAGACATCTTTTTCATCCTTTGGAGGGCATCTTCTGCCTGCCTCTCTGTTACCAATTTCATCTTGTTTTGCATTTCAAATTAGGTGTCTCCCAGGTACTAACCATACAACACTGAAACCAGGGAGTCAGATAAATAGCAAAGAAAACATCATCTCACTTGTTTCCGCTGGCAAATTATTGACGGGAAAAAAAAAAGATATTGTTTGGGTTATCTACCACCTGTTGATTCTGCGATGCAGTTCCCTGGTTATTCATTGCGTTCTGCATTGTTCCCTAAGCAGCTTTTTTATCTGCCGAATTAGCTGATTTGCTTCAAAGACTTGACCTTTTCTTTTCTCCTCTTCCTTATCAGCAATGTGCCATACGTTTCTGAGCCTGTTTTTGCATCCTGAATATGCGCTGGTTCATGATGAAGTAAGGGCTTTGTGACAGGTCTGGTGGAAGAACTAACTTCTTTAAACAGAGAAAAGGATGTCTGTCCCATATGTGTAAACACTGCAGGATTTTGTCTCCTTTTCCAGAGGTCTGCTACACCACATTTTACTGCAATTATTCCCTGTGTCATTAGTATCAGAACAGAATCCAGACCACAGTGTTTTCTTTGTGGCCAAACTGAAGAAAAAAAGAAAGTGTGATGACATCTTAAATGGTTTAAGAAATGCCATTTCATGTTGCCCTGACAATTAAAAAAAACCAACAAAACAAAACACAACACTGCTTGC
Organism: Pterocles orientalis; assembly: GCA_011057875.1. Classification (NCBI taxonomy): domain Eukaryota; kingdom Metazoa; phylum Chordata; class Aves; order Pterocliformes; family Pteroclidae; genus Pterocles; species Pterocles orientalis. The sequence continues at coordinate 295,475 of WKFP01013546.1, read as the reverse complement.
TTTGGCAGTCTTATTTGTCAGGATTGTTCCTCTTCGCAGTCAAACTCTCCAAGCAAAGAGGACGTGTGTGAAAGAGCATCTTCACCTTCCCCTCACTATTGTTTCTGCTGAAGACACATGTAGGCCCTCAAAAGCCCAGTGAGGTACCCCACTGCTTCTTTCTAACCAGATTAAAGGTAAGGTGAACATCAGGAAGTAAACAGAATGTCACCACACGTGATATGAAACCTAGAGAATTTTCTACCCTTAACATGGTATCATGTGGAATGGTATCTGGAGGCTAAATAAGCCTTAATTGTCAAATTTCAAACCCTGTGAGAGAAGAACCAATAATCAAAATGGTAATATGCATTTAGAATCTGTAAAATAATAATGAGTATAATAATAGTCACAGTGTGTTCCCAAATCCTAAACTCCATTAGCTAGACCAGGAGAACCCACTATAGAAAGATACTTTTAAGATGATGAAGTCAGGCTTTTAAAGGAGATGGTGAGATATGAGAAGAACTTATGTGAAAGGAAAATGGAGTCTCTTACAAGGAAAGAGTACTGAAAAAATTATACATCAGCCTGTAGTTATTGTTTTCTGTATCTTCATTCTGCAGTGGACCAGCTGGTATCAACTTTGGCAGTTTTTTTATGGCTGGAAAGCAGTCAAGTCCACTGGAAAAAAAAACCAAAACAACAAGAAAAACACCACAAAACCCAAACAACAACAGCCATAAAAATTGGAAAATCTAGTTGTCTCCTATATATTGAGAAACTTCATATGATATTTTAATATTGAACCAATTGTTTTAAAGATATTGAATATGTAAAGTTAGCACAGGATGACAAAGAAGCAATAAAGAGCAGAAGCCAGGTGCTGTTTCGGAGACATTTATGATAACTAAAAAGACAATATATAAAACATTAAAGGTCAGGACAGCTACAAACAAGATAAGTGGTTCAGACCATATGGTAAGTTATAAGAATACCAAAGGAACTTTAGTATATAATCACATCAACTTATGGGAAGGCACACTGAAAATAAGTCTAGGAAGCTCAATAAAAAAAAAAACCAAAACAAACTGTAACAGGTATCCCAAAGTCCTAATGCCAGATGTATTTTCTGAGTGTTATATAGTATAGATGACAACATCTTGTAGGGAACATCAGCAACTCCTAGGTAGTGTTACAGTCTGTTACAGTGTACAGATGCAGTACAGAACTATCCAACCCATTATCAGTTTGATAGGGGAGGATCCTGGAAAGCTGGAAGGGTTTAAATGGCAAGCCATCTAGGATGTATTGGTAACCAACTGCCTTTGGTGACCTAGCAGCACCAGCTCCTCTCCTCAAAGTTGAACTTTGTTGAACTGCAGGAAACTAGCGCAACTAACTCAGAGAGAGATCTTTTTGAAGGGAGAAGCAGCTTTCTGTTAGATAATTCATAATTGTGTTGATTTTAGCCATATATGTTCTCACAGTGGCATGCTTACAGCGCTGAAATACATGTCCAGGTGATCTGGCCAGCATCACTTGTGTGCAAGTCTGAACGCCAGGAGATACCAGCAGTTGCATCCTCACCACCTCTCTTGGGTTCCTCTTGGTTAGTGGCAACAGATGAGCCTTTTATGTGATGTAGGACCCAACGGTTGCTATATTTTGATTGTTCACCTCAGAGTTTTGCTTACTTCAGCCTCTGCAAGTGTTAGGCAAATCTGCTGCTCGGTGCTTGTGTGTTCTGCTTTTGTGTTCCTCGGGGTGGCTGGGCTGGCAGGAGGAGGCACCTGGCACCAGCACACGTGGCATTGCTTCTCCTGCCTGCTTACACTTCTGAGCTGCACAGCAGCCTGCTTTACAGTGTAATTAGTTAGGTAATTTTAATTTTGGATACTTAGCTTGAGAAAATATGCTAAATGCTTACTCTGAAATCCGAGGACCTTGAAGTTACCTAGGAATAAGCATCCAAAAACGTGCCTAGAAAATGGAACTTTGTTTCTTTTTAAGAATAACTAAATATATCCATCTCCTGTTTGGTGGACATTGGCTGCTGGAGGTGGTGCTTCCTGTATTCCTGAGGAGCCTGAGTTTGATAACTCCTGTAGTTTCTCTCAGAAAGGATTAAGTGGGGACTTCTCAAAAAAAAAATGAAAAAATAATGAAAAAAGTAATATACTGCTTACAGAAATCAGTAAATTTTTCTTTGTTCTTTTATAGTTAGCAGGCAGAGTTCCTTTCTGAATGCTTATTATTTTGGAGGTTTTGGAGGTTTGTGTTACATAAACATACATGTGGGAAATAGATTTTTATATGAGCATAATTCTGAAATAAACAAGATAATATTGAGATGTTTAAAAGCTATGTGGCCCCAACTGTGGGAGAGGAAAGTGGGCCTTTGATAATCAGAGTAAATAATATTAGGGAAAAAAAGTGTTTTTGAAGAGACTGAATTACTCCTTCCCCCACCCCTGCCCTTAATCATCTAAATAATCAGAGTACTCATGAGTAAAACCCAGGGATATGTTGGCTGTAAGGCCCTTGGGAGGTCTTCTCCCACTCCAGGTGGGACCATCACCCACCCCAAGGAGGGCAGCCATGGCTTTGCACTTGGTGGGGCTGGCTGCCCATCCCTTTCGCCCCATGTCCCTACTCATGCCAGGGGTTATTCCACGCCACGAACCCACCTGGGCACCTGGGGAATGTCATGACGTTTCTGTTGGCCCAAAACTCAGGTGTGTAAAGGTCTTTCCAGCTAGAGGCTCTGCTCTCAGCCTCATCAGCACTCGCCCTAATTTGCTGTCAGTTGTGTGTTTGCCAAAAGGACCTCTTTGGCAACCAGCAGGTCACTGATGAAATCATCAAACAATATAGACCATTGAAATTTACCTTTACAATGAGACAGGAATTTGTTTTTAATTTCATTTTTGATTATTTTCAACATACCAATGTTGTCCTATAATTTACCTAATAGCAGAGAACTGTTGTAAGGACATGTGCCTGAATTAAGCATAATCATTTTGAGATTCATTTGAAAAGTAGCTTCACAAAGCACAACGTTAGAAGCCAGGTAAGAATCACTGCAGTTCTGTGACTTCCAACTGGTCAAATGCATGTGGAATCTATATTTCCTCTAACTTTGATTGTTCTCTTAGCCAGCACCAGCAATAGGAGAAAAGGGGAAGAGGAGAAACTGGTAGAAAAGGCAGAGGTTCTGAAAAGCAATTTACATTTCTCAGCTCAGGGAAACAAAATCTAGGCTCTTTGAAGGACTAATTAAGTGCTTGAGAAGGGGAGGAATGAGATTCGTAAGTTTAATTCATGCTGTTATAGCAGCATCCACAGTTCAATTCTGCATTCATTGCTTTTAGATGAGCTCTGTATTAAATCTGAGTAAATTTATTCAGGAATTTATATAGGAGTCTTTTTTTTTTTTCCTTTTGCTGTTGTCAATAAAAGTGTCTAGGCATTGGCAATTTGTTAGCTTGGAGAGAACTGTCTCACTGAGATCAGAACTGTTGCTAGAAAAATAGATCAGGGCAGATTTTTACAAGTAGATCAGTCATACCTTCTGATAGAATAACTACTGTTTCTACATAACACCTTTTCAGACTCTCTGGTTACACTGAAACACTAATGGATACCCATTAATAAGGTTGGAGTAAAGAAGCATAAAATCCACAAAACTTAAGGAGTGAGCAACTGAATTTTTAATATCTTTCTCTGTTAAGTTTAATGTCTGCTTTTCATAAAATCATATAACACTTCCCCTTATCAGCTTTCCTTTTGTACGGTACTGTTTTCTAAAGCTTTACATAAACATGTATTTTGACTGCATTGTGTGTGAGTTAAGTGCATTTTATAGTGGTTTGTAGCAACTCATTTGTGCTATAAATTTCTGTGGGTAAGCATTCCTCTTGTAAAATTTTAATTTTTCTACCCGATTGCTTAAATGCTGTAGTGAAGAGAATTAGTATCAAAAGTAGTTCTTTACCATGCTAAATTAAGGAAATAATAATTTAGATCCTTCAGAATACTGATTTTGAGCAATTGGTACCACTGGCTTAATGAGACATGATATTTATTATTCTAAGCATCAATATGTGCTATTGTATATCAATGTTAATTTGTGGTATGTCGTTACCTAATGTCTTGTCTTTTGTGTGTGGTGTATATATGTATATAGACGTGTGTGTGTATAAAAAGATGAAATAATAGTTTAAATTATACAGAGGCCCTTTAAAATTGTTGTTTGAGGGATGCTTGCTATAGTTCTTTTTATTTTGTTGGAGCTGTAGCAATTGCATCTCTGGAGTGCCCACATTTTTTTCAAGTGGATTCTACATTTTAAGTACACAAAGGCACTTTCAAAATGATAGAAACTTTCAGGCTGAAAGATACAGTACTTTAACCACTGTTATTATGTAGCACAATAAAAAAAAAAAGTCTTCAATTATACTAGTATTTAACCCAATTCAGTGGTGTTCTTCAGATCTTTTGTTTGCTTGATGGTTCGACATTCACAGAAATAACACGCTTACCATGGTCTACTCTACCTGCTGCCTTTTTATATATAAGCAAAATGTTGTATTTATTAAACTAGGAGTTTGTTTGAAAAAAAAAAAAAGATTGGGAGAAGCGAGACTTTTTGAACTGTTTTCTACTTTTTCTGTTTGTTACTGGAGAAAAGTATATTAATAATACTCATTTAACTAGTTCGTGCAATAATTTCTCTTATATTGAATCACGTGTCACCTCTTTTCTAGAAAATCTTAGTCTTGTTATTTTATTGGTTTTTTACTATTTTTTTCTGTTTTGGACAAGCTGGTGCTGCTTATTGCCTTTCATCTTGCCTATGCTAGCTGAACTAATAAAAATCTTTGCCTCTGTTAGATTCTTTTGCCTTGTACAGGATCTACTATGAAAATACAGTGATGCTTCAGTGTAGTGTCAAACTAGAGTCTTGCTTATGTTTACTCACTACAGTAGCTTTTATTCTAATACTTTTTAATTCTGGTATCTTTGCCACGTCCACTCTTTGGCAAGAGCTTTACTGGTTTAACGTGTTTACTCACTCGTAGTTTTCCAGGGATTAGACAGTCTTCATTTCCTCTCCTAAGTGAAACGAGTGCTGTGGTGCTCTGTTAAGTAGTCGGTGTTTCACCACAGCAATGTGGGCATTTTAGTGGTGTGGAAATTATTTTCCATTGGAGAATATATAGCTTTATTCGGGATGTAATACTTACAGCCTAAGTTTCATCTTCAGCCAAGTGAAGCTAATGGCTTGACTCTGCATTATACAAGACCTTCTTGTATAGTGCTAATTAATCAATGCCGTGCATTAAAGCTGAAACCTTTTGGATAAGAAATAACAGCAAGGTTTCAACCATTTGTACTAATAAAAGAAAATGTGCCATTTGGGGTTATCCTGACCAGATTTCAGCTTGTATTACATCCTGTGAATAACCTTCTTACTACATTTTCAGTTACATAGTTTGCCGTTCTTGGATTCTGCCGCTAAGCTGTTTTGTTGCTTGGCACACTTGAGCAGCTGCTGTGTTCCCTTCTCCAGGTGGCTTCGCTTCAAATGCCTGGAAAAAAAATGATACTACTTAAAAATAGGTAACACCACAGTAACATATAAGAGGTGTTTAAAATATCTCATGGTCCACTTTTTTCTTCCTGAAAGATTGTTGATGTTTTGGCTTTACTACATCATAAGAAGGAGAGAACGTTTTTCATGTTAGGAAAAGCATTTAATTGCTTTATAGGCTGCCCAGCTACATATCTATCAAAGAGCATCTGAAGGCTTTTGAGAGAGGATTTGTGGGTATGATTATACTCAGGGGAGAGGAAGTAAAGGATCTGCCTCAAAGCGGTGAATCCTGTGAGAATTGAGGCATCAAACGACCTTTCCAACAAGAGCCTGAAGCAACACATTAGCATCTACAGCGGGCTATGCCAATGAGTCTGAAAAGCTCAGATTAAATGAATGCAGGTGTTGATGTTAGACAATTGGGTCTCTAAAGAATAGTGCTAGTTACTATCAAGGGATTGTTCTTGCCAAAAGAAGTTTAGAGGTAATTTAAATTGCGATGCAACTCATCTTTCTGTTGACTCCAAGCAAGGTCATAAAATAGTCGTGCATGTGATTTAGTTCTGAACATGAATCAGCTATGGAGCAGGAATACTCTTAGATTTCTTTTGTTTGGAACATTTACATGCTTGACTGATTCAAGCACAAGCTCACAATATTTGTAAAAGATCTAGTGTAATTTTTTAAAACGAGAAGAACTAGAGTCTAACTGAGGAGAAGCAATTCAAATTAGAGTTCTTTTTTTTCTAATGAGAAGTCTGCTCGTTCTTTGTCCTGTGCACAGTAAGGAAAAACAGCTCTTTCAAATAAATTAATAAATAGAAGCCTTAGATTTTATGTAGAGGGGACTATTTAAATCCTTTTTCAAATATATTAACATTTTGAATAAGCAAGAGGGGTTATTCTTAAAAGAAGAAAAAATGTTGCAAGATTTAGGAACTTCTTGCCCACTGTGTTTGGGTATAATTTAGTTGGACAGGAAAGACAGAGAACCTTTGTCCATTTTTGAAAGGATGTGGCTTTGGGTAAAGGTGACTTCATTTGTGTGTTTAGAATGGACATGGTGACTCCACGTGGGGGACCTTTTGTAGGTGACACAGATGAGAGAAAGAAGGAGCTTGTAACTCTGATGCTATCCATGGGGGGGCTGCATGCATCCTCTGGCATTATGTATGTCTATAATCCTGAACCATTTATAAGATAAGAGCTAATTCAGCTGTTCCTGAAGAGTCATTGTTATTTCAGAGGATAAATAATGCTGTCATATTATCATCACTTCACTGAGTATTATGAGACTGCTAACATTGACTTCCTCTCTATTTGGTTAGTTTAAATAAAGCTATAAACTTTGACTGTAAACTGTTTTGTGCAGCAGCTTTTATACCACATTTCTGTGAGCTGTATCATTGTTGACAGAGTTTTCGATTATATTTGACTTTTAGTTTTGCTCCCAGTGTTCTATGAACTTTGGATTGAATTCATGATTATAAGGTGTCTGATTACTGATAAACTCCTAACTATTTGAAGGACTGAAATAAAGCTCTTTGCCTTTGCCTTCTCTCTCCCTTTCCTTAAATTAGTAATGTGGGAGAAGAAAGCCAAAGAAATACACCAATATTCATGTGCAAAGAAATTAGTCATAACCTGTTTATGCTGTTGCTAAGAATGCTTTGACATGTCAAAGGTATGTGATACAGTGCACTTGAAGAGGTGCCTGTGCTCAGTCTGAAATAAATTATTGGAATAACTGAACATTTCTCAAACACTTTCTTTAATCCTTAAGGTTTTGGTTTTCTGATGTGATAGGTGAAAAATCAACGAAGTGGAGAAATGTTGTTGTGGTGGCATGATTGGCTATTCCAGCCAGGACCGGCCCTGAACCACCAGATAGAGAAGGGCTGGTTCCACACTGAAGCTGGATGTACTCTCCCTGTCCCTCCTCCCCGATGTCTGATGCTCAGGCAGCATAGATGTTACCAACTTCCAGCAGTATTTTGTCCACCCCCACCAGTTCTTAGTAACTGGGACATTCCAAGAAGTTTTTGAAAATTGAGTTTTTTGTAACTTTCCCAAACTCACATTAATGCTTTCTAGCATCCCAAAGGAAGGTCAAATTCTGTGAATACTGTTTTTTCCCCACTAAATCCATGCTGCTTTTCCAATAAATTATTTTTAAAACCATGTTTGTTTTCCCAAAGGGGAATTTTGTATTGCACCAGTTAAAAACAATAAACCATCAGATTTCCCCTCCATTTAATATGGGTAGTGATTCCAGTGTAATTAACCCATTATCCGTGACTAGCTATTATGGTGTGGGTCTTCATGTGACACCCAGTTTATGTAAGGAATTGCATTAAGCATAAGAAGTAAGAGCTTCAGAATTCCTCTACTGTGGCAAAGGAGTTTTGTTCCAATGTATGAGCATCTGTTGGCTGTAACCCACTTAATTTCTGCGGAGATCATACTCCCCCAACTCATCTGAGAGGACGGTGGCTGCTGTGCCCTGGCACAAGCTTGTTAGAAAAAGCCTATTGCTACTTCAGAGGGTCTCAAGGTGGAGCAAAATGGATGGGACAGGCATCTGGGAAACAAAAGGTGAGGATAAAACAAGACGGGCGATCCCGAAACTGTAGTTACGTAGCAGTAGCTAACACTGAGGTTTCAAAGGGAGGCCCTATGGGACTGTTCTTTTATGACTTTGGGGTATTCTGGTGTTCAGACTTGAGACACTGCAGTTAAGAAAATTTTGTACAAGTTAAGAGAGGCAAACTTTTCCAGGAGGTTACTTCACTTCTGTCATCTCCAAAGAAGGTTTGTCAGAGCTCTTTTGCAGTCTCTTAAAGTTCTAGAGAACCCGGAGATCTGTCGAGAACACGTGTCTCGTGGCCTGCTGTGGTAAGTGATAAACTAGCATTATGTCGGTGTTTTCACTGCAGTTGTGGGGCTTGCTCTCTATTTACAGAGTAGATGGGTAAATTAAAATTCATAATCCAGGAAAACAATAGGTGATGTTAATTTAAGGCATCTCTGACATGGTGGGAAAAGACCAGCAAGTCAGTTTAGTAGCAGTTTGTATGCTCTTACACATATTGGGGGTATAAAGAGAAATCATAAATAATGGGGGTGAGGTTGGGGATGCAGAGGGACATTGCAAAGAGAGAAGGAAAAAGTGCATATGTAGTTTGATATCAAATAACTGTTATTGGGAAGTCAGAACGTTTATGCTGTTCAAGGCTTTCTGCTACTTGCCTCTCAGGGTGGGAGTGCTTCTTTGGAAGTCTTTTTCTTAGAAAGTAGGTCAAGCACCTTCTGCCACTGTGGTGTTTTGTTTATGAGGGAAAGGGCAAAATGAAAATAATTTACTAGCAATGCTTAAGAGCTGTTGCCATCTACTCCTTGATGGAGTGCAGGTGACAGTAAATGGCATGTTAGGGTACCAGTTAAATTAGCATTATTAATTGGTTACCTGAGCTCTCTGTTTATTGTTTTTCCGTCTGTGAGTCTTTTCTAGGTGCATCTTGCGGGTCACACAAAATATAATAAAAGCAGTTGACTCTACTGTGTGTGTATTTCCTTATCTCTGCTTTATAATCTTGTTCAAATGTGCAAACTGCTCTGATTAACTCTAGCTGGTTAATCTGGCCTAGAGTGGTGGTGTTTGTGTCAACTTTTTTGTGCTTCAGTATGGAGATTTTATCATTCAATTTAATTCAAAAAGTAAAAAGTATGTGGGACTGTTAGTGACTGGTACAGGAGTGATTTTTCAGGACTTCAAATGGAGGAGAAACTGCCCATCTTTCAAATTTACAATCTGTAAATTAATCGAATTTAGATCGAGTGGAACATGGAGCTAGTTTTTAATTACACAGCTATTCACCTTTTTCTTTAGTAAAAGTGTGGAAATACGTTCCTTATAATTTGTTCTTCAAACCATGTCTAGTTTGATCTAGGATGATGACCTTTTTAGTAGGGTCAGCAGAGCAGTTATTAACCTTAGTAAGGCATTCTGGACTGTTTTGGTCAGTTGAAAATCAGTTTAGAAGTAACCTGTATTTCTGGAAATGAACTCTTCTCGTATTGCTTGAAGAAGGAATTACAGCAACACATAGCGGAAGGTATGATACGATATAACATCCAGCACTTGCTTGTGTCCGCACGTGCTGAAATCTCTGCCTGTGCCAGCACTAGCAAAATGGAAGCTGTTGATTTCACCATGCATCAGCTATCAAACTGTTTTGGCTTTTATTAAGGTGCTGCTGCTGTTTTGGGGTGGTTTGGTTTGGTTTGTTTTTCTTTCACTGTCATTACCCTTGAAAGAGAATAATGAAGACCAACCCTCATTCAGTGGATGTGTGATTTTTACACAAGGTCAAACAATATGAACTATGTATAAATGTAGTTCAGGAGTTGGAAGGGAAGCTCTTGATCCTTAGAGTGGTTGGGCTCTGCAGCAGCTCTGAAATACAAATAATGAATTTGATAAATATATTAAACAGATCATGTGACTCTTTGATATCGAGCACCTTGGCATCTGAAGCTCACCTTGCTAGTTCCATACAACCATTGCTTCAGGGAAACGGGGTGGCTTTTAGAAGTGTAAGTGCTTCAGTAATTTTTCAGAGACCAGTCAGACATGGTGGCATAGCAACATAACAGGACTGGTTCGTTGTCAGCTAAATCTAATCGGGTCTGAAGAATGGCATTGTTTATCCACATGGGATCCCCCTTAAAACAAGCAAATACCTTCCTAGCTGGCAGCTCTTTTATGGAATAGCTACCGGCTGCTACTGAGTCTTTTTCTACAGGCATTCAGGGCTCAGTAATCTAATCTGTTCTGTTGATGATAACTGATAGAGTTAAGCACCACAGAGTAGGGCCAAAAAGGAAGTTATGAACAGAAGTCTCGCAGCACTGGGGAAGGATATGGAAGTCATCCTTCTGAATGGTGTTCATCACAACTGTGATGTGACAGAAATGGCTGGGAGTGTTTCAGCACCTGAAAGGCATGTTACGGAGTCTTGACACACAGAAAAAAATGAACAGATCTAGGTGTTAAAATGCAAGATGTTACAGTGTGTTTAAAAAAGCCTTTTCTTAGAGCTTTGAAGCACTCTTGTATCTGACAAAAACTTCCATGGGATTGACAAGTATGCCCCTCCTGCTTGTGCCTGCCCTGTTTTGTGCAGGCAGTTCCCCTTCTCCTCTGCTAATCTTGCACTTAACCATGAAGCTGAATGCACTGATGAAATTGTGTTCAGACTCTTAGAGTCTGGAACATTTAAGACTAATTTTTAATTTGAAGTCTCTGTTCTTCCACTTGAAGATTTGTCAGCTTTATGAATTCTAGTCACTCCTACAGCCATGGCAAAAGATAATTCCTTTGTATCATGAGATTAACAGTTAAAGGCAATCCATAGAGGCAATTCATTAATTTACTCATTAGCTTTTCTTTTATCCTGATGGGATACAAACAAATTATTCCCTCTGCCTTTGCCATGTTCTTTCTCACATCTGGAGGCTGTACTTGCATGCCCTGAGGTTACTTTATGGCAGCTCACTCTTTCCCAGCAGGTCAGACACTGCAGAGCTGTGATTGTTCCTTCTGCCTTCTGCCAGATCTCGGCATGGTGAGTCTGTCCCCCCTGGCCTGGGTGGGTGGCAGAAATGCTGTGTCCCAAGCACCGTCATCATGAACTGCCGCCTAGAGCTTGCTTCTCAGGATGCCGTCCCAGCCTTTCCTCTCAGCTGCAGGACTTTGGGCCCCGCTGTGCAGATCCAAGATGTCTGTGCAACCTGTGGGTTAGACACATTGTTTGATCCTTTCATCAAGGAGCCCAAAGACTTGAACCAATTTTCTCAACCACTGTTTCCCACCAAAACTGGTAAAACAAGTGAGGATTTTGGTGGGGAAAAAGGTGGGGGGTATTGTGTGCACTATCAGTGCTGAAATCAGCGAAAGCTTTTCTAATTAGACTTTTCCTTTGTGTTTTATTTTTTTTTAATACAATGATTTTTAAAAAGCTGAGGTGCTCTCAGCTGCAGTGGTGGAAGCATTGCAATGTCATGTGCTGCAAATTCAAGAACAGTATATTGTTGATCTGTTAGCTTAAAGTTCCTATTCTCTGAAGTTTTAAAACGTCATTGATACAACAATTTCCTCAGATATGCTAGCACTGCTTTACAGAGCTGTGACATTTTGAATTATAAAATAATTCTTGAAGCAAGGAGGTTGTTTATTATCTCATCCCTCTAGGCTGATAACCGGTGCAGAGGTTGTCACTCAAGATACAGATTACAGTATGTAACAAAAATTATTTAAATTGTTTCTGATGTATTTGAGCAAGAGATATAAAGTATGCTAACATTAATTTGTGATCTTGAAATTAAAAACAGATTTGTTTTCAAATAAAATTGGTGCAATATGAAAAATTCACATTTCAGAATATCTGATCGTAATAAGATACAATAATAGTTTCATTTTTCTCATCTGAAAGGTAAATTAATATTTAGGCACACAAGTAAAAGTGGTCTTGATCTTAGTTTGTTTTTTTTTTTTTTTATCCTATCCTAGAAGCACTGAGTCTACGGAAATTTTCTGTACTCTGCAAATGCAATTTTTTTTTGTCTGCATCTTGACACAGTGTAATTTTAACCCTGAAATGTTAATAGCATTTTCAGGGGAATAATTCATACAGTTCTATTGCTTATGTCACTGTCAAAAAGGAAGGAAATTTGCCAGACCTGGGTGGCTGTTAAAAGGTAATGTAAGCTTGAACAACTTTGTGAAGGGCGTGCATGCCCTTCATGGTGCAGAACCCTGCCTGCCGGATAAGAGCCGAGGACATCCTTCAGGTTTCGGTTTCTGCCTTGCTTTTAGGTTTTGACGGCAGTGGTTGATATTGCTGGATTTTCCTTTGAATGCTCACAGTGCTTTCTGCAAAATAATTTTCTTGTGCTTGGCCCATTTAGGAGCATACCTGAGCCGTGAGCGGGCTGGGAGACCTCTCTGACTCTTTTAATGTGCTGTAGAACAACTTGTCTATTAGGATAGATTTACCTGACCCAGTGAAATGATTGTGTTAGTTTTAAATTGTACTTTGCTCATGTTTTTAATATAGCTTCACATTTTCGGGGCATAATCTGTCTCTTTCCATACTGTGACTTTCTCTCTGAATTTCAGCAGAACTGCTCATGTGTTTGAAATAAAACATGTGCCTAAGTGCTCTGGTGGCCGGGGGCCAGAGCACTCAACTCATTGCAGGGCTGAGCCCTAAGTGCGTGCTGCTTTAATGTATAGTCTTCTCTAGCCCAGGATAAATTGGGATTAACTCTATAGGAAGTGTCACAGTACTGTGATGATTCAGAAGATACCTCGCTATATGGAGGGTAGCTCAGGCTTCTAGCAAATACAAGTGCAAAAGGAGAAATGCCTGTGGCGTAGAACTTTTTCAAGTTGTTGTCAAATGAAGTGCTTTTTGTGGCTAATGAATTGGTCAGTTAATTTTTTCATCACCATGTTCAAACTCATTCCTGCTATTGAACGTTACTCTTGTCTTTTCACACGTTGTTGAAGACGGCATTAACTTAACTTTCTTTCCCTTTATAAGGGCTTTAAACACCTTCATGTTAATATTGAATAAATTGAATTTGTGGTTTAATCTGTGCACAGAGTACATTATTGGTGCTGAGAAATCAGAGGGAAGCAGGCAGGAGATCTCCATTCTCTGTCTTTTATTCCTGTTAGACCACAGAGGCATTCCAGGGTCCTTGTCAGCAAAGCAGTTTGTGATTTTTTCCATGGTAATAGTGACATAAAGTGATATAGTTCAGACATGCATTTTGGCAAGTATTATTTGTAATTAAGTCTTCAACATGTAATGTTATGCGTATTCTTATTTTTCTGTCAATTTCTGCCAGTGAACTTTTTCTGTTAGAGGGAAAATTGAAAGACATCCTTTTTTTTTTTTTTTTTTTTT
>WKFP01013546.1:261670-281901 GCA_011057875.1 Pterocles orientalis | reverse complement strand
AAAAAAAAAAACAAACCAAAAAAAAAACCCGGGGGGGGGGGGGGACGGACACACAACCAAAACCCAAACCAAATAAAAAATAACCCCCCAAAATCCAAACCAAATAAACAAAAAAATCCTACAGTCTCAACTGTGGTGATGGACAAGTATAAATAACACTGAAAATACACTAGCAATTCAGAGTGGTTGCATTGGGTTCTCTCTTTGGGAATCACAGCTGGTTTTTGTTCTGCATAGGAGGCTATTTTCCCTCCTTCCACGATTATCGTTTAGTCCTCAAATGAACTTCCATACAGTCAAACATTTTGTTTTCCTAAACTTGCCTCGCTTACCGGAGCTGATAGATGGTACCAGTAGTACCACTGCCTGTGAGTTAGTGGGAAGTAGCTCAGCACTGTTTATTCCCCTACCTGTTGCAGTTGGTTATTTCCAAGCAAGTAAAACTATGTATTTCTGGTTAAAACATATGCTGGCATCTGCTAAGTGCAAAGTGCCTAGGGTGAATTAAAATAAACAGAGCATACAGTTTGCCTCTTTTCTTCAGATATTGTAGGTAGCGAAAGTTTTGTGCTATTTTGTATTCTTTGCAACATTTTGTACCTACTAATCATACCTATTTCCCCACAGTAATTCTGAAGTCTGTTACTTGCCTTTTTCTCCCCCTCTTCCTTTTTTCAGCAGAGATCAAATCCCTTCTTTCTGCATTTTTTTTTAATTTTCCCAGAATTCTTGGGGAAAAAAGTCATATGCATGAACTCAAGTGATTTTGTGATAAAACTTTTATTGTAGAGTGCCAATAAAAATAGAGGATGAATAAAAATGGTCCAAAATCTAAAATAGGGGAAAGGTCTGAAAAGGTATTTATGCTGCTTAATTGTGCTTATGTGACTTCTGTGCTTGCCAAAATCTACAGGTTAGGAGGTAACAGAGAAACACATTCATGTATCTAAGGAGATCTTCCTGTATGCTATTCAGACAATATTTAAATTGTCCTGAGATGAAGAGCTTTCTAAACAGCAAAATCTTGGCAGAATACCATAAATTCTGTGATGTCTTTCAAGATTGCAATAAAATATGACTATGTAGAGCCTAGCTCTATCTTCACTAGCAGTATGTCTTTGCTAAGCGGGTTATTGGTAGTCAGAAATTGCTCCGTGTCACATGCCGTGGTAACTCACTGTAGTACCGTGGTACTAAAATATATTTCTTTCTTACCAAACTACCCTCAAACACCCTGCAAGATATTTCAGGACACATGGTACTGCAAAAGTGGCTTTGCATAATATAAGGAAATAAGCTTTTTCATGTTGTATTGATGTTTATGATTTGAAAAGTCAATATTTATTACCATTAAAGGATATGTTGTTGAGAAAGAGTAAGATGATGTTTGCAGATATAAGTAATCCCGCAAAAGACTGATTAGGAGGATTGCCAATTACCTTCTTTTTATGGAGCATCATGACAGGCGTCAGATATGTTTTCCACGGAGCGCTCTCTGAAGGAGCTCAGCAACCACAGAATAATGATGTCAGAAAGCAGTTTGTGTTTCAGCTCGATTAGCTCGTGTCACTTTTGTGTCTTTTCTGGATTTGCTGTAAAATCCTGCTAAATCTCTGCCCGTGCCTCAGCCTGCTCTGTCAAATCATAGAGGATGGTGCTTATGAAAGTGTCTTGCTGAATCATATGGAGCATCGCTGGGTTTCTCTGGCCATAGCCTGGCAGCGTGCTGAGCCTGGAGAGGATGGGGCTGATGGCAGGGAAGAGGGCTGCCTCCAGGGGACATACCTCCTTGGTGGCCACAGGGCAAAGCCTCTAGTCGTGTAGGAGCAGATTATTATAATGTCTGGCCACCTAAATACGTGGTCGTAGCCAGGCTCCCTTTTTGCCTGTCTTGGAAAGATAGCTCAGAGGCTGCTTATGATTCTGGGCGTTTTGGGAAGGATATTTTTTTACTCTTCCCAGCAAGATGCAGCACGAAATGTCACCTGCACTTAGAATGATTCAGGTACCTGTTCTGAAATGATACAAGCAAATGTTCCTTTGACAGCCACCCATCCAGGAGCATTAGCAGAAAGCAGCTGTAATAGCCTAACTTTGTAGTAAAAGCAACAGAAATTTGTAAGGGGACTTGTTGTTGTTGTGATGTATCAGAGCACTAGAGCAGGTTACAGTCCTTGTATGTCCAGCAATGGCTATAAGCCTGCTGGTTTTGCCTGGTGGTGATTCTGGCTGATCTCCTCACCTCCAGAGGGGAGAAGTAGTATGGCTATGTGACAGAAGAGAGCAAAGAGACATCTTGTCTAAGGTTTGGAGTTATACTAGGGATGCAAGTCTGAGGAGATGCCTCAGTGTAGTTTGAGACTCTTGACTAAATGCAAACCTTTGATGAAATGACTGTATTTGGTCAAGTCCTTGTGCTGCAGTTATTTTACAGAGCTTTGAGTTTTTCCTTTGTTCAGTAAAATAGCACTAAACTCTAAACCAAAAGTAAATGCAAAAAAACCCCACAAACCAAACCAAAACAAGAATCTATCCTCTAGAATATTGTTCCAGGCAGCACAAAAGGGACAGATAAAAATAAGTAGTGGCATGCAAATTTTCCTTTGTTTTCCACAGGCTTCTGTGTTTTTATATCTTTCATTGCTATTTCTCTATAAAAATAACAGGCATAAAAGTTTTCCAATGATGTGTCACCAGCATGTTCTGATTTCTGTATACTGGGGATGTGTCCTCTGCCAGGTGTTTGAGGGGGGGAAAAAGTAGTAGTTTTTATAATTATTTAATATTTCTTACAATAAATCACTTCTAAGAGAGGCAAAATCCCTAATACAGAGAGATATTTCTAATACCAGTTAGTCTAACAACATCTGGAATTAAGCTATTTTTTCCTTTGGTAAGTTACCTGTAATTGTTCGCAAAGTTCTGTAACGTGGCTTGTAATTTTCTGCTGCAAAACAGTAAGTATCAATGAAGTGGTGAATGCTTATAAAGCCTTTTCACGGCATGCTGTCTTTAATGAGAATCTTGCAGTCTGCAACTGGGATCAGGATAATATATTGGCTGTGACTAAGCACTATGGAAACTTTCAGACTTGCTTAAGATCAAAGAATTCAAAGCTTTTAACTCTGTGCGTGATTGTTACCTTAGCTGGTTGTAGACGTACGTACATGTCCACGTTACACAGAGCTGAGTTCATACATCACACTTAAATGAGGTGCTGAGCAGGAACTTGGGCATCCAGCACAAAAGTGTCCTAGTTCCTTGGTGAAGGATAGCTAAGAAATGGAGAGCTGGCGCAGCCATCGTCATGGCAGGACTCCAATTTCTTGCCTGAACTTTCCATTCGTGTTGAGCAATGCAGAAGATGGCTCAGGTCTCTCACAGCTTGGAGCGTTACAGTGGGTAGGCTGTATAAGAACACTTGAGACCTGAGAACTAGTTGCAGGAGGACTTCTGCAGTCTGTTCTGGAAACAGTGGAGGAGGAGAAGTGCCCATATGCTTAGGTATGAGTGAGGAGGAAAGAATATTCAGCTCAGTGAAACTCCTGCAGATGGAAAGTCCCTGTACTTGCATACTGAGTTGCATATTTAACAGCACTCCATAACAATAATTCTCAAAAGAAAATTTGTAGGAACTTAATAGACCATTGCTACTATAGAGCAAGGGAAGCTATGAGGGAGATGCAAAATCGCTGTCCCAGGACGGAGAAGTAGTCTGGATAGAAACCCTGCCTTAAAATTCATCCTTTGCCCCAGAGATGCATGGGACCAGCCATGGTCTGCAGCCCAGCAGTGGGCACTTCCCCTCCTGAGGCTCTGCAGCAGCGCAGCCCCGTGACATGCACTGCCTCTATCCCCCAGAGCCCCCAGGGATGCCTTCCCTCAGGAGCAGCCTGGCACAGCTGCTCCGTGTGATGGGCTGAAGGTATCCAGGATAGGGCAAGGGAGCTAGAACAAATAAAGGCAGGCTCAGAGGGAAGCCTAGAGCCTGCTCTTAAAATTCTCACAGCAGAAGACAGTAGCTCCTTGGCACTCTTACCTCTGAAGAGCTGTACAAACAATGCGCTCTCTCGTCTTTTTCTCATCCCTCACCTCTGCCGCAGTCCTCTTCATCAGTCAAAGGTAATTTTGCAACCAAACACTTAAAAAAACAGGAGTCTTTTAACTCCTGTTCAGTCTCCCTGCTCCAGCTTTCTCACGTGATATTAGAAAGCAAACAGTCTCTTCCAAGGCAGTTTTTCCTTTCCTTTTTGTGTTTGTGTGTCTGTGTAGCTTTCTTCCAAGCCTAGCTCTGATCTTCAGCAGGCTCGCTCTGGAATCCCAGAGATGAAAAGCATATGCCAGGCAGCCAAGTACCATCTCTCCCGCTTAGAAACAACTTCATTTGAAAAGGGGCATTTGCTTTTCTCCTATAGCCTGTGCAGCAACTCTTAACACCCTGTCCTCCTCTAGGCTTTGCCTTTCCTGTCATTGAGGCCATTAATTGATTTCTGGTGTCTATTCTATTAATCCAGGCACCTTGTTAGTGTTGCAGTGACTCCCGGGCACTTCTCTACAGGCTGTGTCATCCAAGCTGACTTCTGGCTGGATGCCATCCCTGACTTTCATTTTGCTCTCTGGGTAGAGAGCTGTACCAGACAGCACAGATATTTGTATTGTAACGTAAGTACAGAAGGGAGTATCCTGGTAGGACAGATCTAGAACAAACTTTGTGACAATTTATTCAGACATCCAGACACACTGGTCCTGGATCTTCTTGAAATAACTTTGAGTTAGTTTTTAAAACAATTTTTTTGTTTGTTTGTTTAACACATTGCCTATTGTATTATCATAGATTTTTTTTTTTTAATTATTTTCTAGGCAGTTAAGGCCTAGACTTTGAGTTGACTTCGGCTTCCATCATATTGGTATTTTACTGGATTTTATTCAGTTCTTACTAATTACATATGCAGTTTTACTTGATAGGGTAACAAGCTTTGAACATAGTATTCAAAAGATAAGTAAAATTTGCCCTTACAATTCCTCATCTTGACTGTGTTTATAAATGTTGTGTAATCCTGCAAAGTTATGTCTGATACTCAATAATATTTTCTTCATTGCTCTGATAATAACACATCAAGATACTTTGTATGAAAAGATAAATATGTTAACTTATTGTGTGGCAAAGCTAATCTCAGCAATACCTAAGCATACTCATCTTTTCTTTTTGAGATTTCTCCCCATCCTCCTAGGTATGACTGTCATGAGAAATAATTCACTAAAATTTTCTCTTTAGACGATGAATTACAGCACTGGACCGTTCAAATTATGACATCTCCAATCCTGAAATGAATGCACAGATGAGTCAATAAAATGCTGGATCATATTAATAATTTATTATAGGGGTAATTACACAGGAAATAAAAGGGACAGAGAAGGCCATCATCTACTTGCATCATTTCTGAACGTTGAGAGATGTATTGTATGCCTGATGGAGGCTCTTAATGCTGTTTAAGAAACATTGGCCTGTAGCTATGCAGAACACCTTAGAGAAGTATTAACACACCCCATAAAATACTGAGAGACTAGTTACTTATTGAAGGTCTAAACATCAGGGAGAAATAGTGAAGCTTTAAAAGTTTTTAGTTGTACTGAAGAGCAAAGTTTTAATTAAAAAAATAATTGTTCAAGTCATTTAATGTTAACAATCAGCTTTGTCAATATCTTGCATATTTTTTCACCAGTACATTTCTCATGCCTAAATACAGCTTTTGGAGGATCAGAATAATGAGCAGAGAACAAGATCCTCTCTTCTAGAAATGTGGGACAGACTTTCTGTTAGCTTCCATAGATACAGGTTTCATTCTGGCATTTTCCTGCAGACTGAAAAATAATGCATTAATCAATAAGAAGTCCTCTTGTACCTATAAAGTACCCTTCCTTGCATTATATGTGAACATGAGGATCATTCATAGATTGAAGCTGGGAGGGAAAGGTGAAATCATAGAGGTTCTCAGGCTGTAAGCAATGTCCTCACTTTATTTCAGCTGAACCAGAGATACTTCCTCACCCCCACTGGAAAACATTTTAGACTCCCTCTGACTCCCTGTCATAGCCAATTTTGATTTTTAAACTTGGTGAATTCATATGAATTTCAGTGAAGTATCATATTGTCCAACTTGTTTGAAGACAAACCACCCTCCACATCATGTCTATGCAAAATGCTGTCGCTGAGACAAGACTGGTTTTGACTTTTGGTTTTTTGGGGGGTTTTTTTGGTTGGTTGGGTTTTTGTTTTGTTTTGTGGTTTGTGGTAGTTCTTTGTGTGTTTGGTTTGTTTATTTGTTTGTTTTTTAAAAAAGAAGAAACTATACAAACCAGTCACTTTGCCCCTTAGTGGTGTTTTTTATTGAACTTAGAAGGTTGGGCTGACCGGGGTAGGTGGGGGTGGTCTAGTTAACTATTTAATTTTAGATGGTTGTTTGCTTTTGATTGCCTATACAGTGAGAATAGTTTCTCTAGAGAAATTACCCACAGTACAAAAATTAAGCTTATGTGGCAAATCCCAGTCACTGAATCTGATCTCCCATTTCAGGTCAAAAAGCAGGTGGTTTAGTATCACTCATTTTTAATTTTCATTATAGATCATGTTTCCTAGTGCTCTGTGTCATGTTTTAAAACCAGTCACTGGAAGCGATGTGCCCTCATTTTTTTCAAGCCTTGCTGAAGCCCTGAGACCCAACTTTTATGTTTTTGTTGGATGGAGCTGAACTTGTTGCCACAACAGGAGGCACATCAGGCTTTCCAGGCACTTTTTTCTTATAAGATCTCATGGGAGACATGGTAATGAATTACTGGGGCAAAAAAAGAGCAAGGATGCATGATTACCTTCAGCTGTTCCCCTGCACACAAACACCATCCTTCTCTTTAGGCTCCCTTGCCCTTTCCTGGATACCTTCAGCGCATCACACCGAGCAGCTGTGCCGGCTGCTCCTGAGGGAAGGCATCCCTGGGGATTTTGGGGGACAGGCAGCACGTGGCTGCAGAGTCCCAGGAAGTGAAGTGCTCACTGCTGGGCTGTAAATCATGGCTGGTCCCATACATCATGGGGGCAAAGGTTGAATTTCAAGGCAGGATTTGTATCCAGACTTCCTTTCTGTCCCGGGACAGTGATTTTGCATCTCCCTTGTAGTTTTCTTTACACCGTAGCAGAAATTCTCTATTGGGTTCCTTCGACTTTTCTTTTGAGAATTAATGCTTATGGAGTGTTGTTAAATGTGCAAGGTAGTACAAGACAAAACTTACTGTTACTTCCATTGCATGCCATCACCAGCCTTTTAATAGGTAATTTAAACATTTAAACAGTTCTCATTTGAGTGGTTGTTGGTTGGTTGGTTTTTTGAGAAGAATGTTTGTTGTATCTCTGTGAAAAGGTTTGGGAATTAGGGGTATTGCCTCTGACTTTTGTTTTAATTTTTGATTTAAAGAAGAAAAGCTTCATATAACATAGAGAGATTTTTAATGCAGACAGGCAGACTTTTGAAGCACAATAGACATTCAAAATGTGATTTAAAAAATAGTTTACCATTATAAAGAGCGGCTCTGATGGAACTATGGAAATATATGTGTGTCTGTGTGTGTGAAGTCCCTCCTGTTTCATACAATATACCTAGACTGAGCTGTTTACATGTATTTTATAAGAAATAATTGAATTAGCCACTGTAGAGGGTGTTCCCTTAGACATAAATCATGCTCTTTGAAGAATGAGAATCAAAGCAGTTGGTTTGCAGCATTGTATTCTCTGCTCAGGGACATAAATGCTGAGTTACACCCTGGTTAGATGAGGCTGCACGGCTTCCTCTTGGTCAGCTGGCATGGCAGGAGGGAATGTGTGCACTGGGGCAGGGAAGAGTCCCTTTTCCTGTTAAAAAGCCCCGAACCTAAACTTCTCTCTCACATGGACATCTCCTTACTCTCAGTGCTTATGCCTGAGTTTGTTGTTTATGTGGACAAGGTTCATCCCTACTCACAGCTCTGAAAAGGGGCTCTCTCAGCCCGTAGAACGAGTAATGTTTTGAAAGAACTGCTCCCTCTTAGGGTGTATTTCAGAGTCTGTAGCTTTGCATTTGTGGGGAGAGCCGGCAATAGGTGCTCTCCTGAATGAGAGCGGAGGCTTCTGGGGTAGCTGCTTTCTGTGCTCCTGCAAGCTGCACGTTGAGCAGGAGGTTTGGTCAGGGGACGGGGGGACTGGTGAGAAGCAGAAACCCAGCAGCATCTGTATATGCTCTGCTCCCAGCACTGGCTGCTCAGCAACATCGTGCCAGCTGCTGTGTGCCACACCGCTTACTGCTGTCCCCACAGCCTCTGATTGCTCTCCGCAGACACGTGTTCAAACCCCAGGAGACAAAGAATATTTCTAAGTGTTTTTTATCTTCATCCCCCAACCTTTTTTTTCTCTTTCCCTTTTTCTTTTTTCTCCTGGAAGTTGAAAAGTGAGTGTGAAGCACGTTCCGTAAAATGTTGCTGGATGGAAACCCAAACTTGTGGGACAAGCTTTTGAAGAGATGAGAGCTTTCCTAATGTGTTTGGGAGTCAGGGTTAGTTTGAGGGAGTGACAGCTCCTTTTGATGTCCTGGGCTCCAAATACTTAAGGACAGTGTTGCCTGGAAGGAATAGGAGGCCGATAATGCGCTACTTTGTTCTGAAATCATAAGCTGTGCAAAGAAAATCTTGAAACTGTAGGATTTAAGAAAGAGAAATATTCATGCCTCAGGAGAGAGACTGAGTCCTAAGAAGCTGTAGAATCAGGTAATTCTGTAGTTTGATGTTTTGATCTGCATATTATTTTATCTTTTGTGCTAGTTTACTCAAGCACATGTAGGCTTTGGCTTGCTGGGAAAGTTTTAATTAGAAACATTCTGAACAGATTAACAGTAGCTGGAAATATTTGAAAACTAGTTTTTTTCAGTGATTTCTAAAAAAGGAAAACTTGTTTACTGTTATGGTCCCTCTCCATCTTACCTTCCATTTACAACTGGTGTTTGAATGCTGAAAAGTTAGTGACTGATAGCATTTCGAATCTAGTTGTGTGCACTTCATTGAAACATGTTGCAATCCTTAGAAAAGATTTTAGTAGATAATTTTGTAGTGTGTAATTTAGGAAGGCCTGTGTTGAATGCAGGTGATGATTTCATCCCAGGTCTGCCTGTTCCAAGCTGAGTTGGCTGGGAAAGGGAAGGAATCCTATGGTTCCTGCTTTGATACCAAACTGTGGTAGTTTTCAAATTACCTATTTCCATAATGGTATCATAGCTCAATTCTGTCACTTCAGCTGATCAGAGGAAGAACTCTAATTAAAGCGCTGCATGATCTTTGGAGTAATTGAGATTTTATTCCCCTCTTTTCTTTCAGAAGCTTTCATTTTGTACATGTTGTGACTATTAATACTTTTTTGCTTCAGGAAAAGTGATCTGCTCAAATTTTTCCTCCTCTTTAAAAAGGATAAGGAAGTGGCTTAAAATATTTCAGAAGAACCAGCAGATTTTCCAGACCTCTCAGTTTAGTAGTGCAGATGTATATATGCATTCCCAGTGAAATGCTCTTTTGAACAGTGGTAGCATAACTAAACTATCAAAATAAATCTTACTAGGACTCTGGTAGCGTTTGTGCTACCTTGATAGAAAAGAAGGAATTTTTGTGTTAGATCACCCACCAGTAGCTCCATAAAAGTCATGGGGGGTGAAAAGCCTAGCTGAGTGTTCAAGATAACCGTCTCCATCTCTGCTTAACAGTCTTATTTCAGCGGAGTCATGGCAGTGTCATTCTGGGGTAGTGAAGTGGAGAATCTGTTCTCCCACACACTTGGTTGTTCTGAGCTTACAAGCATATTTCTGTTTTATTACAAGAAAATTGTACCATAATGTCTACATGGTGGTGATGCTAATCAGAGTTTTTTGGCTTCCTTCGGGTGCTCTGGCTAGAACGCTGAATTTGTATTTATTATATGAAAGGCCAAATCTTTGAGTGCAGGCAAAGCATAGATGTACATGGGATTTCCTCACAACCTGCCCCAGCACTTCCCACGGATCATAGAATCACAGAATAGTTTGGTTGGAAGGGATGTTTAAAGGTCATCTAGTCCAAAACCCCAGCCGTGGGCAGGGACATCTTTTGTTACATCAGGTTGCTTAAAGCTCCACCCAACATGACTTTGAACACTTCCAATGAAGTCTGATCCAAGAGGCTCTCAGGACAGCAGGAGGTGAAAGAACACCTTCTCCTGCTAGACACCCCTGGGGTGGGCAGAAAAGAGGAAGGTAAACGTAAAAGGATATAGCAAAATCAAATACGTCACTATAGTATCAGTGTTAGTTGTGATCATCAGGCTACGGGCTGTTCTGAGGTGGGTCCCTGTTGTTTTGACTTGTAATTTGATTTGGGAGAGACTCTGTACTGGTCCAGCAGCCGTCTTCATCATAATAGTACCCACAAGATGTAGCTGAGTCACTGGGCTGGGTTATTTTTTCTAACATGCATCTGTGTGTTATTTGATTATAAAGTCCAGATCCTCCTGCTTTCTGTTACAGGCTTTTTATCTTACTCTGGTTGTGTCAAAATCAATTTGTAGTTCTGTGGTGTACACATGAAATTAGTTTTAATTTGCTATGTGTTTCCAAGGGTGACTGACATTTAATATTTTGTTCTGAGGGTCTCATTAGTACTGTGTACTCATAATCTACTCTATGGGTGTAATGACAGAGGGTAAGTGAGCTATTGAACAGCATCCATCTGTACACTCAGCAAATGGCCAGAGGGAAATAGAGGGGGAAAAATAGATGGATAATTGTCAGCATTTCTGTATTTGTAGTTTAGAGAAGTCCTCCATGATCCAGAGGACGCTTCTTAGTAATTCGTACACACCAAGGAATGAGAAAATCGTGGCAAAACCTGTAGAGGCAGAACTGATTTTCAAGTGTGAGAGCAATTGCTACACTGTGAAAGAAGTAATGCCTTTTGTGTCCCTAACTTCAATGTTGAGAGGGAAGTTACATTCATTTAGTAACTGGGAGACCATCCCCTGTCTGTGTTGTAGTCAATCCATATGTGGGTGCGTGATGCTTATGGCTTAATTTTTGCTGTCCTGTGAGTGACTTGTCTCAGGGGTTTTGTGGAGCTGTATGGTTCTGTAAACCTGGTGTCAAGTGAAGTTGTAGCAGATAGATTATTTTTTCTTCTGTTTTTTTTTGTGGTCACTGAAATAGCTGTCTTCTTCATCTCTAGACTTTAATAAGTTTGGAGGAAGGGTGTTAAGGGAATAGTAATAATAAAAAAAAGACCAGAAGGCAAAGAGCAAAAGGAGACAAGGACAGCACATGGGCAAAGAAGCAAGAGGTGGAAGTAGCCAGGACAGAAAGGAACATAGCAGCAGTAGTGGTGCAGTGTTGCACAAATGAAGATACACTGGAAGTAGCATTTGTTTGTGCCACTAAAAGTATTACTAACAGAGTTCTTTTAAAGTCTTTGAGAAACCTACCCGCCACTCTTCTCTTTGGCTGGGTCTTTGCCCTTGTTCTCATCATGGAAAGATGCTGTAGTGTTTCCAGTGCACTTTGAATTAATATAGAAGAAAACAAAGATCTACAGTGGTAACTGGGAGAGAAAACAAAAATATGTTATTTGATATTTAAGGAATTATGGAGGAGTTTGTATTTCTGTCCAACTGATACACAATTTTCCTGTACTTGTTAGCTGTAAGTAACAATGTGGACAATTCCTTTGCAGTTCACCCAGTGTTGTGACTAAAAATTTGAAGTTGATAAGTAGGAAAGAGGATTGATGCTTAGACTTCATTCAGTCTGTTCAGGGAAGTGCTACTTTATTATATTATGTGTCTTTGTATTGTACTGTACAGTGGGGTGCCCATGAGAAACAACTTAGCACATTGTTTTAAAAAAAGCACCAGTACTGAGAGTTAGAACTTTGTTAGAACATCATCAGATATGACTATATTCTTCTTCAGTATATTTTAAGGAGTTTTATTATTAAGCTGTAGTGAGTAAATTGCCTTATAATTTTAGTATCTGTAATTTACTGCATTGAGGTATTTTGAAAAGCTTTGCTTTTTAAGGTGATGACTAAGACTGGAGATTTGCTGTAGTTTTACTCAGCTGAAATGAGGACAAGATATTTCCCTGGAAAGAAAGTTTGGTTTTGTCTTAGTCATTTTATATTTTTATTAAAAATACACTATTTTGGTTGGTTTTATCTGGCAAAATTAATGTCTGTTCACTAAAATAACAGTGATTTCTACTAAATATAAGGATAGAATGGATTAGAAAAAGCTTTTAATTCTGTCAGTGTAACTATTTACTTTAAAATGATTTGGGATTGTTTTCAATAATGGATTTTTAAACTTTGGATGATAAGAATTTAATCTGAGCATAGAATTATAAACTATTAGCTATTATTTAGTTATGAAAAATGTTCCTAAGAGAATAACTCATGTAAGCCTAATGTGTTGAATTGCAAAAAAGATACTGCTTTTATTGGTTGCATTGCTATATGAGTTGTAAGGTAACTTTGGTTTCCCTGAGAAGCTCATATCAAGTTGAGGTGAAAAACCCAGTTAACTGCAATTATAGAAATTACAATTATAACGGTTACTCAGAGAAAGACCACTTTGTGATCTCACAGCTACTTTAGCAGTTGGTTTGAAAGGATAAGTTGACTAAATTCCAAATCTAGGAGAAGCATTTCAAAAGTAGAGCAATAATGTTTTAATGGTGGGGTGCTACGTATAGGACATGCCACTACTGGTTAACGTTACAGTGCTGAGGCTTCTTCCCAGCTCTAATCTTTTTGCACTTCCAGTCTTAGACTCCATTAACTTCCCGTGAGAGTGATGTATAGAGGAAATGGGAGTGAGATTGCGACTTTCAGAAACGTTATGTCTTCTACAAACTTCTGTCAAACTTACCTGAAAAGATATCTTTATGTGGTATATTTTAAACATCTTTATCTTTACAGGTGTCTTTACAGATTAACACACGTTTAACAACAAATATTGGTTCACAGAGGAGGATTTCACTTTAAAATTCTTTGTTTTTTAAATGTCAAAAGAAATCCAGGTGAGCTGTTTGAAGAACTTTTTGTTGCCAGAAATAAACTTCACAGCCTTGGCTTGTTAGCAAGATTATTTAACCTATAACTCAAGTAAGCAAGCCCAGGAGTAGTCACTACAATCAACATAAATACCATAGGAAAAGGAGCAAAGAGAGAAAAATGCAGATTCTGAGATAACAGAAACCTGTGTGAAAGTAGGTACAGAGAATCATGAGTTACTGTAAAGCAAAGTATTCCAAACCTCTTTTCCTAAAGGATTCTTAATTATTTCAGGCTATTCACAGTTATGATGCTGTGACACAATTCAAGTGAATTGTCTTGGTGGTTTTGCTTTTTTTTGTTTAGTTAGAAAAAAACCCTAACCTGCAAGTTTTTTTGCTCTGACCTTTCATTAGATTCCTTTTAAAAATCTATTTTCCTCTTCATGGTGTTCTCTACCTCTGTCTGATAAAATTCGCTTACCTCACTCATTAGAGCTGAGGTGCCTGTTGAGGTTATGCAAGAGCAGGACAAATGGTAAGGGCAGAAGAAAGAGCAGATTGTACTGTTAGATTGCTCAGTTATTTATGCCAGGGCAAAGGACAGACAGAGGATTGCTTTCCAGAACAACTGCTCTTATCTAGACTTTTTACAGTGCTTTTGAAGTTGCGTCTGTTGTTACTGAGCCTTTGACTTTCAGCAGTCCACGTGACCAGCTATAACACAGCATTTTCTAATTTGGAGAAACAATTTTCTGCACTGCAGAGGGGTTCTGTATGCTTTCCTTACATTCAGTCCTGCTACTGGTTCTTGCTTCCGTCATGTACATTTCCGTGTCCTTTTTCCATAAAAACTTTTAAAATTATTTTTATTCTTTTACCACACTGAGTTCATGTAGAGTTTGTACTTAAAGACATTGTAAAATTATATTAGAATTTATACTTAGATATATCTATATGTTTACATATTCTATAGACTATATATTTTTATATGTAATAAATAACTCATAATAGTTGCATGCAATGTTTACCCTCAAAATGTTTTATAGCATGATATTAATTAACCGGTAGTGATAAAACATTAATTGTATCTACGTACATCTTAGAAAAAGCTAAAAAAACCCTCCCCATTCTTTCATTGGGCAATTTTTAGCAAGCTGTGGAAACTGCAAGAATCTGCCATAAATACATGCATCTTGCTCTTAACTTTCTCCGATGTGCTTTTAATTTCTACTATATAGCTTTATAAATAATTAAAGTTGTCTTTTAATTAGTTATATAATTTATGTATTTATATGTATCTAATTTACAATCTTTATATTATAAAGATATAATATGCCTTTATATTAGGAAGTGTCTTTGTATTAGGAGATATTACAAAGCGAGAGAAGGAACAATCAACAGTATGTGTCCTATTAGTCTGAAACAAGCCAGTTGTACTCCTTTTCAGGTGCCTGAAAAAAAAGTAAAGACTGGTGTCTCTTCTCATCTGAAAGAATAGGCTAGGCTTTTTGACCATTCACACTTGCTAATCAGTCACACCCAGCTCCTCTCATGCCCCATATAAGAAAATTGTGTGGAGCTAGAAAGTTGAACACTGGATTAGAATCACCTTTCTATATGAGAAATAGAATCACTGTTTATTGTGAAGCTGGTTTGGTTGTGTGTAGGAATTTGCCATCCTTATGTGTAGATACCTGGTCTAACTGTTTGGAAAAATATGTGAAGGGATGAGAAGATGGAAAGGAGAAATCTGTCTCCAAAGTTTGCTTCCCATACAGAGGAGTGAAATATGGTGGACAGGCTATCAGTTACAAGAGAGTGTGCTTTGGCTTTTATGCTCCTGAACCCCTCCTGTGCCTGAGCTGACTTAATATAGCTTGGTCACTTATCCCGAGACTTCCTGGCCTGAAGCAAGGCTGCTTACTGCATTTTAGCCTATCACAGCAATTATATCACTTCAGAGTTCAGCTAAGCTTGTCAAGCTTGTCTGCTCAATTTAAGCAGTAGACAAGAAGGACAGGAGAGAGGAAAACATGGGAATGAGGATCAAGTGCTGCATGAACAAGGAACGGAGCAATGAGAATCTCAAATCTGTGTTTAACATATTCAGCCTATTTGCCCATATAGAACAAGTTTAGCACTGGCATCCTGACAGGGTACCAGGCTGTTCTCAGAGTCGCCTTCTTTTTGATTCCAGAGATAAAGTGCTTGCTCTTGCAGATTCAGGGGATCTTGCATCTTCCAGCATTGTATAGCTGTTGGCTTGATACCTTCTTCTTCAAGAGAAAAGTCAAACATCACTATCCTATCCAGTTGAAGAATCAAAACAAATTTATAGTCATGAAATGTTAAGTCTGTCTTTTTGTTTTGTTTCCTGCTCCAGTGTTTTAGGCCATCAGTATCCTGGCTTGTAACTTCCATCTGTATGAGCCAGTGTCACCATGAGAGTGATAAAGTGAACAAAGACTAAAAATCTGCCCAGTTCTTAAAATCTGTCTTGAGTAAGGAGCTTTAACAAAGCATAGACAAGATATATAAGTCAGATTTTCTCATGCACCTACAGAGTTTCATGACCATTTTTTGATCAAAGGATGCACGCCACTAAAACAAAGACATACAGCTTTTGTTTTTAGCTTAGAATATTGTGTTAATTTTTTTCTTCCAAGTTTTAGAAAGAAATAAAGAAGACTCTTGCCAAAAAGGAAACTGTTTCAGTTGAATTGTCTTCAGTTGAAGTGGATATCAGACTTTTCTCATTGTTCCTCAAGTAGCTTTCAGTGGGTAAGCTTGTATAAATATAAATGAAATTCTTATAGTCACATAACAACAAGGATTTTGACTCTGCAGTACAGTAGAGTCAAAAGCAAATATTAAATGTCACACTCTATTATGGTAACTGTCTAAAGTGACTGTATATACAGATATCTTGTTTACATTTTCCGTAAGCCAAAAATAATTGTAGGAGGAGGGTGGCTGACAGAAACAAACTGTGCCCTTTTGGTGACTGCTGGTCTACCAAGAGTTTTAGTTTAGTTCAGGAGTGCACCTTTGGAGCAAATCTTCTGATCTGCAGTTTTGTTCATGTTGCAAATCCATCTTGGCACATGTGTGATGTCTGTGGTGAAACTAAAGAGGAGAAAAAATGCTCTTTAGAAGCCAAAATTTTAAGTAAAGGTCTTTGGAGATTCTGTATATTTCAAGTGCTTTAATTCACTGTAACCCCTTTCTCAAAATGCTTCACTTGGGACTTTGAATCTCTTCAATGAGCAGTGAAGCAGAAAACACTTGATATGGGTCTGCAGACCTTGATTTCAGCCTGAAGTTAGTTCAAAATCAAATGTAGCATGTTTTCAGTATTTCTAGGTGTTGATCAGCATGTGGAATACAGAGATTAAAGAAAAAATAAATAAACAAAAAAACCCAAAACCCCAAAACAAACAGGAAAAAAAATGCCAAACCAAACAAGGCTTATTTACCTCTTTTTTTTTTTTTAACGCTTCACAATATTTTGTTTCATGCTAATGTAGCAGAAAACAGAATTAGCTTTTCTCTGTCACCAATGCTTCTACTCTTTGTTGGATGACTTTCAGAATTGATTTTGGTATAGAAAACCAAGGGGCTTTTATGTCTTTTTTTGATTGATGGACTCATTTAATGTTAATATTAAGAATGTCCCATTATGAAGCCTTTTATTTTAGAAATATTCTGAAGCTAATTTTAAAAATCAGTGTGATTCTCGGTCTTTATATGTGAGGCTTCAGAGTAGTTTTGTTTGGAAACAAGCAAACCAAAAATAATGGGACACTTTGAAGTTTTAAGTTCCCTTATTCCCTTTATCCATTCTGTTTGGATGGAAATTTTGGATTTATTTCATCTGAAAACCAATTATTGGAGCAATTGTTTTAAGCCTTGTTGTAAGAGAAATAAAAATTGTAATCAGTCTTGGAGCATCTATATCTATTTGGAGACAACAAAACCTCTTATCTAAGTTTTGGTATATGCAGGATTAAAGACTATAAAACCTCTTATCAGAGTTTTGATATAATATATGTAGGATTAGAAATATTTGTTGCTGTGCTTTGTGGCCTGTTTATCAGGATGCGTTGTTGAGATACAACTCCGCGCTCTTGTTTTCAGGCTACAGATTTAAAATGCGAAAAGGTAAATCCTGCAGTGCTTAAATATATTAAATGTAAATAAGAGGTCATGACAAGGCAGATGTGATACAGCAAATCACTTGCTTCTGTGATCTAAATTTTGCTTTGTTTGGAAAAGAAAAAGCTATGCATTTGGAAAAGAAAGTCAAAATACTTAAAGGAAGGATCTATGTAGAAGTTATAGTGACATTTTTGTTTTCTTCTCATTTCTAACAAGGATACTGAGTAAGTAGGATGTTGAATAAGGACTATGAAGTTGCTTGGTGCTTCACTTTTCTGAGTTGTGTTTCACCACTGAGGACTGGCTGGAACATGTGTGTGTAAAACATTGTCTTGGGGCATCTTACTTGCATTACAGACCAAAGAGAACATTGTCTAGCTGGTATTTTTGTAGAATAATTGCAAACAGGGACAGACAGGATTTATGTGCTTCTGCTTATCAGTTCTGACCTTTCTAAAATTTTAAGTCTGCTGAAATTTCACAAAATTATTTATATGAACTAATTAGGTGACATTTATGTGAGTTAAAGGTGGCATTTAGATATGACATACAAAATGATGATGTTACCAGAAAATTGTTAATTTGCATTGAAAACCTGCTAGTATTTTCATTTGTGTCTCTATAGGCAGTGCAGCAAGATCCTGAAGTAGGTTCCAGTCTGTGTTATGTTGATGTATATATTTATTCGGTGGGCTTCCTCAGAACTTACACTGGTCTGATATTAGCCAAAGTGAATTTCAGTCTCAAGAAGATCCTAGGCGGGACTCCAAACTTTTCCTTTTTAGCTGTTGAAATGATGTAGACTCACTGACTTCCCTGGAGGTGATATGAATTTATATTCTGTCTTTGCATTCTGATTGAAGATGGGTTTTTTTATATGTGAGAGTATTAACATATCATATCTAGCTGTTAGGTGTAAGTATACAATACATACTGCAGAACCTTTCATGCTAATTCATTGTAGTCAGCAGTGGGTGTGACAGGGAGATGTTACTAATGCAAAGAGATTAAAAAGTAAACTGTACCGACTCACTGCATGATTAATTTGCTCTGGTGTGGCCACAGCAGAAGTGGGGACTGGTCTGGCATCTTAGGGCTCCTTATCTACTGGTTCATTCCCAGCACCCCCTCTACTCCACCGACTGCAGGGGCTCCTGCGGGCTTTGCTAAAAGTTGGGCTGAACGTGAAACACAGGTTAGTTCGGTTTTATTAGAGTGCACTTTCTGGTCAATGGTTATAAAACTAAAGCGAGTGAAAACAGGAGAAAAAAGGAATGGGCAAAGTACGTGTAAGTCATGCCATAAGGGAAGATCGCCTGCCATTCTCAAGCAGATTACTCTGTTTCAGAAAAGCAATGCCTATATTAAAGATGACAGGTGGTGACATCTGGTTTATACCATAACTTTTATGGTACCTTTGCATCCTATGTGTATATATAAGAAGAGATATGAAATATATGAATTCTCTGCTTCAGTTCATCTAAAGTTCAGGACGACAGAAAGAGCTGTCATTTCAAAGAAATGCTACTTCAGTGCAGAGGTGCCCTGAGAGTACAGTGTATGTCCTATCAAAGGGGTAAACCCACATACTGTGTTCTGTGTTTCTCAAGTGTTTTCAAATATATAATTGACTTTTACAACTGTTCCCAAAACTCTCAGCTCTTCCTATCTTGTTTGTTTTTCCCCTTGTGCAACCAAACCAGAGCACTGGGGGGATGTATGGGGACCAGTGACAGCTCAGGGGTGATTGATCAGGTGCCTCTTTTAGGAGCGTGGGGAAGATGTTGACAGCAAAACAAGGTCAAGGTGGGGAATTATGCTTTTGAGTCTTATGTGCTTTTACAGCTTCAGGTTTTTCCCAGCTCTAACAAAATGGAAAATTGATTCCAGGGAGCATTTTGGATGGCAATGATTTTTGGATAATTCTCTTTCTCCAAGCTTTCTCTCTGATGAGATTACTGTTGGGAAATTCTTCACATCTTGGAGTGTTCTCATCATTAATTGGAATTTGCACATTGTCAGAGATATGTAACCTTGGAGTACCATTACATATGAAGAAATATTAGGGCAGTGTTAAGAGCTTGAAATATAACCACCACTATATGGAAAGTGAGAGATAAGTGTGGAGAACAGAGTTAGTAAATTCTTCACCCATAAAGAAATGTCTAAATAATGAGGTGTTTTTTAACTAAGCCTTCAATTTCTATTAGATATGAGAATTCCATTGTCTGTCTGGTTTTAAGGAGTTATTCTCTGTCCCCTCTTGGTTAGGGCACTCTGTCCCCACATCTTCCAGCCAGCAAAAAGAAACTGAAAACTGTTCAGTATGGTTTTGAGTTCCAGTTTTCCAGGTTTTTTTTTTTCTTATGGAGAATTTCTCTCCTATTATACACTCTGTTGGCACAGCCAACATCTAACCAGTCAAGATTGAAAATAAAAAAATAAAAGGTTTGGCTACTCTCCAAATCTTTATCTAATTGACATGATACATGGCACAATTTAACTTTTGGTAACATAGCTGCAGTCAAAGATTTTTTTGCTAAGTATGGCTGACACACAAATGTTTAATGAACTAGATTTTATTTTGTTCATCAGAAATGTGTGTCTTGTTCTAACAAAAGACTCAAAGGATTTTGCCAGGGTGTAGTCATGTGACTAAATGTTGTTCTCGATTTAATACTGTGATGGGTTGGCCCTTGGCTGGGGACCAAACCACACACACCCGCTCACACAGTCCCTGCCCCCACCCAATGATAGGGGAGAGAATTAAAGAGGTAAATGGCAAAGAGGACCCATGGGTTGAGATAAGGACAATTTAATTACTAAACTACAATAATATTAGAAATAATACTATATACAAAGATACAATGTGATACACAGTGATACTACCCCTCCCCACCTGATGACCAAAGGCCCAGCCCACTCCCAGCCAGTGGCCCCGAAGGAGGGAGAGAATAGGTGATACACAATTATGCTGCCCCCCCGAAAAAG
>WKFP01013546.1:236037-261427 GCA_011057875.1 Pterocles orientalis | reverse complement strand
AGTCTGCTTCTCAATCTTTACCTAAAAGCGAATCCCAGGCTAGAAGCCAGACTGTCTCTTCCCCCCCAAAAGGCTGAATGTATGTCCTTGAGAACAAATAGCAACATCCTAGCAATAACTATAAACGTTCTTCTCTTATCAATTCTCTCCTGAGCAGGAATCCAAAACATAGCTTCTTGCTAGCTATTTATGAAGAGAAGGGAAAAGGAAAAAAAAATTAACTCTGCTCTGCTTAACCCACGACAAATACCTAAGCAGTTCTTCATTCCTTATTTTTTTGTTTTGGATCTACATTAAGGATGTGTAGTCTTGCCAAGGCAGAAGTTGCCACCAACTCAGAATGGCCAAATTTCAATTAAGTTGAAGTGCAAAATAGCTGTTAATAGTGCTTTTTTGGATTTGAGGAATTTAACAGATTGTTTTCAATGATCCATGCTAATTTACTGAGTTTGCAAATTAATGTTTCATTTTCCAAACCCAAAAGATGACAGTAAAGTTAATTGGAACCTTGTTAGATTTTCTTGTATAGCCTTTTTTTAAAATGCACTGGAAACGAGAATGAATAGTTTTCTCATTACAAAAATTTGCTATGATCTGACATCCCTCTTACCAACCTGTCATTATAAAGTATGCAATTATGTGTGAGTTATGTCCATGATATGTATTATATTTTACAGTTTTAGCAAAAAGAGGTTAAGATAATAACTGAATGCAACAATAATCAGTGAAGCATTGAATGTTAATTAGGTTTTTATATAAAATAAACTTCAGTAGAACAAGAGGAACTTTGTGAACTGTAATTTTTCATAACTGTTAAGTTATTAAAAAGATGTATTTAGAATGTGTTCTATTTCTTAGGTAATGTGTGCTATTAAATACGCTATTCTGAAGGTAATACTGCATGATTAAAGACTTGCATCTAGTACAATTTGATAGATTCAGATGACTTTAGCAACTGTGCTGCTTGTGAAAATATTACACAAGCCATGTCATTGATGTTTTTAAAAGCTTAATCCAGAGGCATGAGATTTGTTGGAACACTGAGGGGACATTCATAAGTACTTTCCATCCGTAGTTATGCTCAGAAGTAGCCAAGAACCAGTTCAGCTCTTAGACCAAGCCTCTGACTTGCTCTGATTTATTCTGACTGATGTAACAGGCTAGTTTCAAATCCAAAAAGTAAAATATGAACCAGGCATTTCCCAACCAGACGTTAAGGCAAGTCTTGGGAGATTTCTGCTTAAGGAAAAAAAGTATATAGAACAGTATTACTGCTAAAGTAACTTCATTACCTTTTACTCTTTTTAAAATGATGAAGGGAGAGGCAAAGAAAATGGCTATGGAATTTGAGGTGAGATGAAGATTTGAATGTACTTTTGGATTTGATTCACTTTATTCCTGTAATATTTTTCCACTTGTAAGTGATGATGCATCCAGTCCAATCTTGTGGCAATAAAAGCTTTTAACACAACAATCTATCATAAGTCTTGGCGTGCAGGATAATTCTGATAGATTAATTTCAGACTAGGTGGGTTTTTTGTCCCCTCGGCTGTCGAGCTTACTTGTCATTATCTATGTGAATAAAACTCAAATAAAAGCTTTTAAATCTCTTCTGAAAATGGCTATTTCTTCATGCATGTCTCAGCCCACGAAGTTTTACCTTTTGTTCTTCCAATTCTCCTCCCCACCCCACTGCGGGGTGGGGAGTGAGTGAGTGGTTGGATGGTGTTTATGCCAGCTGTGCTTAAACCACAACAACGATGGTCTTCAGATAATGTCTCTCTAAATTTCAAAATGACACCTTATCAAACACAGTGCTTCACAATTTAGCTCAAAAAAAATCTTTTGCCTTGTTGTAAAAGTCTAAATTTGGCATGGTTTGATTAAAAAATTGAATTGGCTTCTTCCTTCTGATTGGAAAGGAAAAAATGATTTATTTTAGATTCATCTAGAAATTATCGTACACAAATTATTTTCCCAGTTATGAAACTTGTCCATCATGCTTCTCATGGCAATTCTCCTGTTGAAGCCCACATAAGGTCAGACATTTAATAATGCTAGTGAAATGTATGTATAGTTTATTAACGTAGAGATCTCTTCTACCTGATGCTACTTCTAACTCAACCTGGGATTTAAGAGATTTAGTTGGATACTGCTCTGTATTTAATAATGAAGAATAATTAGGCAATTGCTAACTGTTTCCTAGCTACTTCCGTCTTCTGTGTATATGATGGTTCTGCAGTGTCAATATGAGTTATTAACAATAGTTAATAACTGTATCAATAGGTAACATTGCTTCTACAGTAAACAAAGGATAGATCTTCCGAGCAAGCAGGTTCTGCATTGTTTTCTAATTATGCAGTCTCAGTTTCTGCAGAGATAGATGGTGAACTTTAAGAACTCTGAATAATTCATTTGTCTGTAGTAACGTCATGTGAAGGCAAGGATACTGGTCTCAGCAGCACTAACAACTCCAAGGCAGCATTAAACTTGGGTTTCACAATACAGATATCCAGCTGTGCTGAAGTCTGGTATTTTCTGCCTATCACACATTCCCTGTGTTACCACAAAACTGTTTGTGCAGCTATGGGGTGAAACATATTGGAGAACAGATTCATCTTTTTTTTCTTGAGAAGGCTAGAAAAAGGAAGAAGGGAGATTGCCAACAGATTGTCTAATGTTTTATAACATAAGCTGTAGTTTGAATGTTTCTGTACGCATCCAGAGAGATTGCTTACTGGTTATAGCTTCCATTTGACAAAAGCAAAATAAATTACAAGATTGAAGCATCATTCACTAGCATTTTGCAGTTGGCTCTAGAATAGAGTGTGTGAAGTTAAAAACTGGCCAAATGCTGCAAGTATTCTCCTTATAGAAAGATGTAACCATCACATTGTGAGTAACTCTGCTGCTTCTATTTGGTAGTAAAGCTGCTGGTAACCCAAACCGTCAGAAAAATGGGCTTCAGACTTGGAACAGTACCAGCAGAAGTGGAAGTGAATGATAACCCTCAAAGCTTTGTAGTGCTCACAAGAATGTTAATACCTTGGGTACCAGCAGTTATTACTTCCTTCGATAAAGAGGAAAAAAATTCCATTATTAAATAGAGATATTTCCAACTTCAGCATCTCGCTCTGTATTTTCATAGTCGTTAATAATCAATCTGTGCCCTACAGGATCACCCAGAAATACAGACATAATCTGCACCAAGAAGAGGCAAAACTCTTTTGTTCATTTCTGTTCAAAGTTATCAACCCACATGACCAAGAGTTTCTACCACTTTTATCCTTCTATTCGTCACAGTACATCAGAGCAGTACAGCTGGCATGTAGGAGCAAAGAGAAACACACAGAAGTGAAAGCAGAAGGTTAAACATATTAGCCTAAGACAGTTCTAGTCCAGAAATGAGCATCTCAGAATTTGTGGAGTTGGTTGCTTAGCAAAAGTCATCATCAAAGACATAGCTCTGTGTCGTTCACTTCCATGTTTGTGAATAAAATGGAAACACTTACCCAAGGGCGTAACTGTATAAATCCATGGCCTAAAACAAGAAGAGAAATGTCAGAAGACAGAAAAAATGGCCAGCTAAGTGGTTGGCTAGTTCAGAGTTTTCTACTGGTTTCTGATTCTTTGGGTATTTTTTTTCAGACCAGCTACTCTGATTTTTTAACTTCTTTTGGAAAGGAATCTCACAGATTTTAATGACACCTGGTAGTCCTTTCTGATCCACTTGGGTGTTTTGTTCTTGTCAAAGCACCTTTCTTTTCCAACATACACTAATTCCTAAATTTCCATTTTTCTGTGAATATATGAGAATTATTGGAAAGTGGAATACCTTGTTAAGATTTATCATGTTATCATATGAGGAGGCAGATATGTTCCTTGTAACTCTTATTATTTCCACTTGTATTCAATATTAATTTTCCAAGCAAGACTGAAAAAAATAATCCTAGGCATTGAAACTTTTGTTTGTTTTTTCTTTCTTCATTTTTTTTAACAGGTGTGTGAAAACAAACTAGTACCTAGTTTTATATTTAAGTATTACATTACAAAATATTAGCAATATGTAAATATCACTTAATAACTTTCAGGATTCTTGGATGTGATTTTCTCTGTCCTGTACTTACATTAACACTGATATCCAGAGATTTTCTTTACAGGCTTTCATAGTTGTAGTTCACAACTTAGAGTGTGCCTCATCACCAGGTTCATACCTTACTCACTATACTTTATAGGGGACATATGCAGAGAGAAATAACTCCAACCTATGCACTGGAAAAGTAAATTAGAGCAGAGGTAATGCATTTCCTTATCTCTCTCTGTCTCCATGGCACTATTGTTGAAATAGATCCAAATTCTAAGTGTCCTTTCTACTCCTTACTTGAAGGCAAAGGAAGGCTCTGCTCTGCTCTTGCTCCCTTGGTCATGATGGTGGTGAATCTCCATTTCCTGAGGGAGTTAGAGGCCACCACTTTCCCTTCTGAGGGCACCTGGCAGTGGAAGGTGTCTGGGGATGAAAACAATGTTTGTTTTTTCTTCTTTTGAGATTGTTGTTTGCAAACTGCCTCCAGCTCTTTTATGGTGTTTACTTCCTCTGCTTCCACCTTTGCTCTCCTCCAAAATCCCCATGAAAAGTCCCATTCAGAATACTAAAGTTTAAAGTAGGAATCAACAAAATGGACTGTGACAAACATACCATTTAAATATCTTAACCTTCCATACTACTGCGGCACTGATGCAGCAGTTCAGATATGAAAAAAAAAAATCATCAAGGGGGTATCAAGAAATTGCTAAAAGAAAGAAGTGGCTCAGAGAAATGGGATCCTGTGAGAGGAAGGAAAAGAAACAGGGAACATCTCAGTAACAGAGAGACAAACAGGGGAAGGGCATGAAAATGAGATTTTGTAAGCTAGAGGCACTGACAAAAAAAGCTACAGCTCAAGAAAAAGTAAGTTAAAAGATTGAAACTGTGTTTACGGAAGTGGAAGGGAAAGTAAGGCAAAGAGGGAAAGGATAAAGGAAAACACGGACTTCATTATTACGTTTGTATTACTATATTACAGACTAGTTTATGTCTTCAAATATAGCATGAGATTTGGTATAGTGGAGTTCAGACTGTTCTTGCTTTTCTTTCAAAGTATTCTTTGAATATTACATCCTGTTCAGTTTTGGGAAGGAAAGGGGAGTACTGTTGCTACCTCGCCTTACCACAGTGGGCTAGTCAGCATCCATGCTGGTCATGGGTGTGATGTGAACATCCTCATGGGAGAGACCCGCTTGATCAACTGTGCTGCAAATCACAATCAGAGAGAAGAAAAAATAGAGAGTTGCAGAGACAAAATGTTGGATCTGAAATAAAAACGTATTTTTCAGCAAAGGCTCAGGTAGGTTGTAATACTGCAAACAAACACCTATAGAACCAGGGTGTTGGGGTGGGGGAGGCGTTGTTTGTTTTTGGTTTGTTTTTTTTTTTTGGGGGGGGTGATGGGTCCTTTTGAGAAAACCAGGTTTTGTCATCAATTACAATGCATGTAGAAGTTACCTATGTTTTGTATTGACTCCTGTACAAAAATGAGAGGCTTTTTCTGTCCAATGCATTTTATAATATTCCTTTTGTTTATATAGCTACTGAACCACTTCAGCTCTGTCTTTTGAAAATACTGTCCTTTTCCATTTACTTATGTTGTTCTGACTTCTTATCCTACTTTAGGAAAAAAAACCAACCCTAAAAAGATCCAAAAAACAAAACCACAACAACAACAACAAAAGCCGCTCAAAATTGTATTTAAAAAAAATCTGTCATCAGGTCAAGTCCTCTGCATTTTAGACTGCTATAACTCTTAAGCCTGGCTAGTAACAGTATCCTTTCATCTTATCTTGTAAGAGCTGGAGTAAAATTTGATAAATACATAGAGGTAGTCTTTAAGCTGCCAGGGTTTAATGATCATCCCAGGGATGCTTGGAACAGGAAAGATTCCAAAGAAATTGTCATCCTCCGTAGGAAAATACGTTGTAAATCATCCTGTATGCTACTTTTTATTTGGTTAAGTATGTAATCAGAAAACTTTATATCCAAAACTTTGATTGTTTGAAGTCACAATTCAAAGGGAAAGTTATCTGAGTGTTTTAGAGATGAGGAGTAAAACATTGATGGGAATGCTGGTTCAAGGAGAGTGCATGGGTTATGGACTGTCTCTTCCTTTGAGCTCCTTGTATATCTCTGGGAACTTGTAACAAGACAAATTACCAAAGGGAAAGTGTGCTTAGGCAGCTTTTCTTTTTTTAACTGTCTGTCTCAGTTTCTCCGTTCATCTCTACTAGCTTTTGAGGCAATGACCTTCCTTTGGTCTGGATCTCCTAGAGTTGACACACAGCAGATACTCCGTAAGGGTAGCTAACAGAGGATGTTTCTGCTCAAGTGATTGTGCTCCCGGGATAGACAATGTACTGTGCTTAGCTTCTCTGCAGTTACTGACTCTCACTTGAGGGTGTTCAGGATAGTTACAGTGGCAAGAGGAGCAGAACAGAGATTATAATAGAATTTGCTCACTTTAACCTTTGCTTTCTGTAGTAGATGTTCCTGTCAGGAACATGAATGAATGAGGTTCTAATATAGTTAATGAATTTTAAGTAATTTTATGCAAACTCCTTATTTTGTATCTATGAACTGTAGAATTCAGAAGCATTTCCCTAGATATACATACTTCTATTAGGTTTCAACAAGTCTTATAAAGTATGCAAAAAAAACCCCCAAAACCTGAAGAGAGCATAGTTTAAGAAGTATATTTTTATCTACACATTTATAGATATTATTTCTGATAGTTGAGCAAAAGCTTGTATTGAATTTTTAAAATATGTTGTTAATCTGTCCATTTCACTATTTATTGATTACTTGCGTGTAAACCAGATAAGGGATCTTGTGAACAGTACAGATATGTATCCCTAGGCACAAGTGAAAGAAAAAAAGCCCTGTTAATTTTGTAAAATAAAACATAAGACGAGTGCAAAGGAAAAATAAATTACTCCCATTGCATTTACCATCCCAGCTATTCATAATGCCCCAGACTTTATCTGTGTGCATCTTTCTGTGGTAACAATCAAGTTGTGCTTGTTATTGCAAAAATATGTAATTAATTGGCAATATAAAAAAAATGTGTTTTCCTTGATAAAATATGTTTAGGTTTTGTTAGCAAACATGCTGTCCATCATTAGTTACCCATTAATATTAATCTCTTAGTTCAAACACTCCTGTAAATCATTTGATCAGGATGTAACTCTGCAGGGATTGCCAGCTATGCTGTCTCATCAGATGGGTCCTCCACCTTTTTTCCTTCTCAGATGGCAATCCCAGGATGCAAATGGTGAGTTCTTATGAGATATTTTCTAGCATGTGGTTCTTGATGGGCTCCTCAGGCTACTGGGTTGACATGCGTGAAGAACTTCTGAGCTGCTCTCTTCATGAGGTGGCTTTCTGCCCTCTTAAATGCAGTGTCCCCTCCAAGCACCCTTTGGATGTAAAGTGATCTGTATGTTATGTGTTTCCACGGAGTTTAAAGATTATTATACAGCTGGAAAATGCAAACGTTTGGTGTAGATCGAATGTGCTGCGTAACCATAAGTTCTGCGGACAGTTGGGCAGTCTGTTTTGATGGCTGCTGTGTTTCACATCACTGTGAGAAAAGTCAAAACACCTGAGTTGTAGCAAATAATTTCACAGAATTTTGGAGTAACAAAGCTCAAAGTAGAGAAAAAGGGAAAGAAAGTTTAGATATTTTGATTTTAAATTGAAAACATACATTTGCTTTATTAAATAAAATGTTATTGTCTGTATATTATTTTTTCTCTTTTTGGTAGGTGTTCTTGGGCTGTAGTTCTGTATTACAAATAGATAACCAGGGGCTCTTTATAGCCTAGTGGGCTTTCAGGCACCCTGAAGAATGTTTACCTATAAGTACAACTCAACTACATTTTTTTTAATGGTATGGATTTTGAACTTTGAGTAAATGTCATGGTTAATATTCTAGATTGCAAAACATGTACCAGCCTCGTACATTAACAATGGTAACAGGAAACCTAAAAATACAGAGGTTATATTTTTAACAATTAAATGAAATTGTTATCTAATCACACAAGTGGACTTAACAGTAAAACACCTGCTTTCTGCTTTTTGTCATTGATTATTGTCTTATATAATCAAGATTATTGTCCTCATAACTACTTGCCAGAAAAAAAAAAAAAAAAAAAAGATAAAACTTGAGGAAGTTTAGGTATCACATAAAAAAAAAAGTTGAAAAAATATTTATTCCAAGTAAAACCAAAACCACATCTCATTTGAAGAACTGTTATACAAAATGCTTTTGATTTTTTTCAAAATGCAACAGTTTTCTGCATAAATTGATACCTGGTTATAGCTAAAACTATGAAAGCTAAAACTATGAAAGCTAAAAATTAATTTAAATTTGAATAAGAATTTAAAAATGGAATACTTTTACTTTCTGCTTGGGCTCTATTTGAAGAAATAACCTGCATTGAAAAGACTGTATCTGGCTGAATCCTTCGAATTCCTTTGACAATAAGAACTTTAAGTAATCTTCAGAATGACATGAACAGCACATTGATATAAGAATACCTTCTTGTAAAGAAGAACTTGGTTTTTTATTGATGCAAGTGAATAAAGATGAAATCAGAGAAGTTGCAGATAATCCATTAGGAGGAATTTTCTAATTGTCCTTTTTCCTTTCTTTGCTGTAATGTTAGTATTTGAAGATATGTCAACCTGATATGGGAATTTGCAACTTTTTTCTTTTTAGAACAAGTAAAAGGACTTTTATGTAATAGCAAATAAGGTTTTTCATGATTAAAATTCTTAAAAGGTGTGAGTTGGACTTTCCTCTGGTAAGGTGGAAAAAACATTTTTCAGCATCAAACATTCCTCAGCTTCACTTCAGTTATTATAATTACGTAGAGTTTAATTTTTTTTTTTTTCTACTTGACCTGTATCTATATTTTACTTCTCATATTATATACTTGTAAAAGGTTTTTTGGACCTTTTTCTCTTTTGACTTAAATTCTTACAGAATTCCCAAGCAGCTGATCTTCTGATCCTGTGGCTAGAAAATAAAGCTGGTAGATACAATTAATCTGGACATAAGAAACTTTAGTGGTTCCCTGGTAGAAGAAAAATTTAATTCCCTTTAGATGAATAGGCTACAGCTCAAGATATTTTTCTGATATGACTTGCAGTGCAATATTCTGGAATCTGCCACTGCAAAGTGTGTAGCAATCTTGCCATCTTACCAATTCTTGTAGGAGAAATTGGCAAACTAGTTTCTTAAACCTAGAGACAGAAGTAGATTGGGAAGTGTATAGGTCATGCACTATAAGTTGGGGAAAAATGTTCCTGTATTTAAGAATGGCAAGGAAAGGGAAATAAAGTGTAACTGGAAATTTTTCTGTGAGGCTTTGTTTTGGAGCACCTGTGTGGTTCCTCTGTTACTCTGGGACTAATCCTGGTATGAGACTCACTGGTCTGCGTGAGGAGCCCAGGGGAACTGCTGTGCTGTGCAAACTGGTTGGCACCAAGGCTGGCAGGGTGCTGGGTGCAGCACCATTATTTAAGCAAAGCCTACAAATTCCTTCCTTCCTACAATGCAAATTCAGGATCACCCTAAACTCTGGTCCTGGCAATATCTGTTTGGTTTCTGGTTGAGCTAGGGTTTTTTTCTTCCCTTAAAAGCTTTGAATTTAAAGGCTTATTAAAATGTTCCCAGTTGTTCCTTTTGTTTGCTGGGCTGAGAAAGAGCTGTTCTTGTACTGTGTAACCCTACAAAGAGCAGCGCCTTGAAAAGTTTGCTTGTTTGAAGTTACATGGTAAGGATAAAAGTTTTGCAGATGAAATTTGTTTGTCTGCAGCAAGGTTGAAAGTCTGTCCATGAAAATGACTAGCTATTAAAGTATAACGACCTGTTGTTCAAACTGATACTCCCATTAAATTATCTCTCCATAAGAAAACTGTACTACTTAAAGGAATGGATGACATCAGAAGCAATTTCATCAGTGCTTTGCCAAGTTTTCTTCCAGAATAGGACCAATAGAGAGCAATGAGGAATGCTTGCTTCTCTTTTTGCCTTGTTTTTGCTTCATGGAGGTTGATGCTGGTTTTCTTATTGACTTAACGTGGAACGAGATTATGACCTGATTCCTAAACTGGATAAAAGCACATTCAGACTATATCTTTT
The DNA here is from genome assembly GCA_011057875.1 of Pterocles orientalis. NCBI lineage: Eukaryota > Metazoa > Chordata > Aves > Pterocliformes > Pteroclidae > Pterocles > Pterocles orientalis. Next base: position 251,189 of record WKFP01013546.1, on the reverse strand, counting down.
TTAAAGAGATAAATAACTGTAGGAGTATGATAACATTCAGAGTTGAAGCAGCTCGTATTCCTGTCTGTAAGCAATATATTTACTGGCTGGCGGCAGTGTTTAAAAAAATAGCAGGGCATGAAGTACTGTCTTAATGCCTGTTGGAGCTGAGCAATGCTGCACCAAGGTGTACAGAGGGGAAGATGTCTGCAGGACCACGAAGAACCCTATGCTGAAAGAAAGGTGGCATGAGCAGTGCTGAATGAGTGGTATCATAGCTTTGAGCTCTCAGAATAGTCCAGTCAGTGCAAGGACAGTCTCTTTTCTGTGAATAAGGATGGTTGAGAGATGTATTGTCTTTGGAACAAGGAGGGAATTTGGAGCAGACATGCAGAGTAACACCTCGCTTTCCACTCTGCTTCAGGGCTCAGTTCAATAACATGCTCTCCCTGGTAGAGTTCATGGCACAGCCAAAGTTTAGCTAGGAATCGTGAAACCAACTGATTTCTCCATTGACACAGGTCATGATAGAAAACGATAAAACATTAACTATTCCTATATGTGACATCAAATTCATTTTCCCATTATACATTCTTAATGCTTACATTTCTGTTCAGAAACATTGTCAACTTAACAATAGCCAAACAAATACGGTAGAAATGTAGGAATTACTGAGTAAGCTATGTATCTTTGGCAGACTTGATATAAGCTTTAGAAGTTTAGTTTAGCAATCAACAGATTTCAGACCATTTTCAGATGGCTGTGAAGAAAGTGATATTTGATGGCTTGAAAAATCTTCACATCTTGGCTCTACCACTGTTCTATAAGAAGGAAAAGGCCAGATTTTTATTCAGATTCTCAACTTAGTTTTGTGTGGAAACCAAATTGCCTGAAGTTATCTGTCTACATGTTGGATGTTTAATCTGAATTAGCCATGGAGCTTTTTCCTCTGATCATGGAGAGAGGCTGCTGCAAGGGGTGATCCGCATCAGACTAAAATAAGTAGTTAAGTTACATGGTATCAACAGCCATCTTCAGGGCATTTCCTACGTCTCTGGGAAATTGAGCCCTAGGGATATTGCTGAAGGAAAAGGTGCAGTGTTTTTTAGAATTAGTGCAGTTGTTATTTATGTAACCCTAGAGTGGTATTATTCCTCCTGAAGTCAGTTAATTCAGGAGTTACCCATATTGACCCATTTACTGTGAGACAAAAAACAACACAGTAAGTTCTGCTGGGTATTCTCCATTGGCATTTCATTATACTAATGCAAGACCACTATCTGAACTCAGCCTTGAGGGTTTTAACTCCAGCTTTGACATTATTCTTCTTACTGCCTTTAGAAAAATAGCTGAGCTTTCTGTCTTATTTTCTGTAGTGTCAGCAAGATATATAATTTCTGTGATTTCTTTGTTAGCTTGTAATAAATCAGGACCTTACTTGAGTCATAAACCCCATGAAAATGATCACAGATTTTTTGTCTGTAAAATCTTTATTAAGTAATTTAAAATCTTGTCCCAGTGAGAGCCCTTGGTTGGGCTGATTGTATGCTAATGTTGTGTTGCCTTCCAGAGGCAGCAACTATCATGAGGCAATGTTGCTAAAGATCTTAATTGAGTCAATACATCTTGGTGTGCTTTAATGCCTCTAAATTAATTATTCAATTTAATACTGTTATTATGTCTTGAATTGTATTACTTCAGCAGAAATATAAAGCTAATGTGATTGTGGGCCACAGGAATGGAAACACCTGTGTTTTTAAGGATTATCCCCCAACATTGCAGTAACATATTCAGTAAATATCTAGTTCAGAAGGCTCACAAAACATTATGCTTATATGCTCCTGGGGGCCACTAAAGACCTTATATGTAACTTTTGACTTACAATACAGGTCAAAAGCCACAATTACAAGGTGTCTCAGCAAGAGAGTATAAATAATGAAGACTGTTGTCTATAGCTTAAGTGCATGTAGAAGCAGAAAATATGTTAAATAAAACATATTTGTAGGGAATACACCATACCCCATATTCCAGGCAAAGGCAATAATAAACAAGATCAAAACCAGCAGTCTCTGCCAATATAACCCAGAGACTCTTCTTTTTACCTTCAGCTTTAGTTATTGGCTTAAAGATTTTTTTTTTCCAGAACCTAGCTAGGTACCTGAAAATTTTAGTATTGCTGGCAGCATTGGTTCACATCACTTTGGCATTGGTCTGGTATGATTAACCTTTACCTGAAGAGGAAAATGGGCTTTCAGTATACTTTCACCTCTGCCTGTAAAGGGAAAGAAAAGAGATAAGAATCCTCTCTCCGGTTTCTGAGGCATATTATTTTTCTTTAAATATTTAAAAATCCAAGTCACCTCCACTCATACCATCTATCAAAAAAATCCCCATCATTTTCTTTGCTTCCCAAAGCATCACTGTGAAAACTCTATATAGAGGAAAAACAGAATCAGTGTGCTTTAGGGCACATCACTTCTACTGTGAATGTATAGAAACAATGCTACTGCTCTTTGATTTAAATTGAAATAGAAAAGGAAATGTGTATAGACAGAAAATATGGTTATCCCAGCTACAAAATGCGACTGGGGTTTCTATCAGTTCTCAAGGGATATGTGTACTTTTACATTTTGTCTAGACGACAGCACTGCCATTACTATAATGACCTGTAAAATCACAGGATAGCAAAGTAGCATGGCAAAGCAGAAGCGATTATAGTAAATCAGCCAGAAGTGCCTGTTCTTATGATATTGTCTGTGGAAGTCAAAGCCTATGTACAGTGCACAGAGCATCTGGTCTGCACCAATTCACTGTCCTGGTAGGGTACAGGTCATTCTGTTCCTTTCATAGATACATCTCATTAGAACTTAATCTCATATATCACCAACCGAGTTTATATACTTCTGGAGTTATTTACAGCATTACAGCATTTTTCTTGTATTAACTCATCTGAGTAAACATATATCAACAACGAATGTTGGTTACTACTGCCCTCACTTGTAATCGGTTGCAAGCTTTTTCCAATACTCAGAATTAAATCCTGTGCAAAGAGTGGTAGGAAAGCCTATTTCCCCTGAGCTGACTATCTAGTTTTAGTAGAGTATTGGCATTGGGATGATATAGTATATTTTGTAATTTTGGAAGTCTGTTTGTTTGATTAAATTGTGAACTTAATGACAGAAGTGACATGACACAAGTGTTTAATATCAGGGTTGTTATTTTTCCCACATATCATTCCTTTTTTTTTTCCTTCCTTGTTCCTTCTCCCCACCAGCAAAAAGACGTTTAGCTTTTTAGATTGTATAAACATTCAAACAAAAGTCAAGCTATTGATAGGGAAAGAAGTGACTGAGCTGCTTTTTTCCAATGCTGAAGTTCTGTATACTGATTCAGTACAAAATTAATAATAGATCTTCAGCTTCAGCTGCACAGAAAGACACATTGCAAGTGGTCTACGGAGGTTAACAGATTTTCAGGGATGACTGAGGGTGTGTTAGAGCCCCAAAGCTGATGTTCCCCCATAGAAGGTCAGGAGTATGTCCTCACACTGAGCACTTCTCTCAGTTTGTGCTCCTCAGCCCGGCTGCGTGTGTGGCTGTTCACAATAACACAGAAAACCAGCGAGCAGTAAATTGCATTCTTCGCAATGAAAAATTTTAGTTAAAAGTCAAAATCGTCAGTTTTGCCTATACTGGTCTTTGTTACATTAGATGTTGCTGTAGACTGTGAATGGTACATAACTACATGTATTCAGCCCTAAGTACAGTTAGGCTTTCATATAAAGAACTGCAGATCTCCCTGTCATGCACCGAGACCCAAAATGGGCAACTTGTCCCTTTGAACGTTGGCATTCAAAGCAAGCAGCAGCAGCCAGACCATGCAAAACTACCTTTGCTGGGCAGCGGAAGCATCCTGATAAAGTCTGGGTTGTGATTCTCTCCAGATCATTGGGTGTTTCATGCTGTAGGGAGCTGTAGCCTGTGGGAGTTAGTTTTGAACCTGGTCCACCCAAAGAGCAACCTTTGGGGCAGCGCTCCATGAACCCGAGCAGCTGAGCTGCTGCTGAGTTGCTGTCGTGGTGGCACAGGGGGACAGGGGCCATGGTGGGTCCATGGCAGCTCCTCTCTGCTGCTCCTTCCTCCTCGCGCTGCTCCCTGCTCTGCACGGGGCCTCCACGGGCTGACGTCCCTCAGGATGAACCTGCTCCAGCCTGGGCTCTCCGTGGGCCGCAGCTTCTTTATGGTGTGTCCACCTGCTCCTGTGTGGACTACTGGCAGGCACTTTGTTACTTTCTAAACACGCTCTCCCTGAGGTGCCCACCCATGGCCGCGGGGCTCAGCCATGCCCTGCAGCAGGTCCCTGTTGGAGCTGGTGGGAACTGGCCGTGCCTGCCTGGGGCAGCCCCAGCCGCTCCTCACAGAGGCTGCCCTGCAGCAACGCCCACTGGCATCTGGGCATGGATGCCCAAAGCAGAGGTAAATCCAAGGCCTGTTGGCTGATTTTATTTCATCGTTTAACATGATGACATTTGCACTGGAGGTTGTATCAGTGCTGCCACGTTTGCTGGTGTCTCTGGGGCATGCAGGGGTGTCTCCCTCCCCTTCTCAAGGAGGGATGCCATTTGCACTGTGGAGATGGTTTCGCAGTGTCCCAGCGTCCTGCTCCCAGGCCTGGGAAGCCACCTGCTCCACAAGGAGCTGAAATGGAGGCTGAAGCTGGGCTGGTGCCCACAGGCCTGGCCGCCGGCCCCTAAGGGCCGCTGTGGGCGCTGGCAGGTGCAGTGCTGGGAGGGGTGGCCCTGGCCTCAGGTCACACCTTCGCCCTGTGGATGCTTTACAGTGATCGGTTCCTTTCTGAGCTGTAAGGATTTAAAATTACTCTTTAATTTAAAACAAGAAAAAAATAGCTGTTTCTCTTCTTCAACTCCGCAAATAGTGAAACTTCTTGGATAAAGAGGTTTAATTCCAGCAGATACAGTTGCAGCTGTTGCTGTGTCTGTAGCTCTTGGGTGTGGAAGGAGTTGAACATTTAATATTTCACCAGCTGTTTTCATTGCCGAGGTGTAGTTTTGTATGTTTGAATATAAAAGCTGCATTGCAGCCACTGTCTGGGTTCATTTAGGGGGTTGTTTAAGGTTTGTATATACATACAGTTAACTTTCTTTTGATGTAGAGAGTGGAGTTTGGTAGGTGAGTGTGGGAGATTATTGCGCCTCTTGCCAACAGCTTATCTCTTCTCTGTGCTTATAAACATCTTCATTAACCCCATAATTTCTCATCAGAAGTTTAATTAAGACAATTGTTGGGTAATTTTGTGTATACTTTATACAAAATAGAGTTTAGAGAGAAATTCACGATTACTGAGATTTTCCTTTGTTGCCTAGCAGGCATAATTAGGAGAGACCAAATTATAGGACATTTCCTTCCTGGGTACCCCAGTGAACAGGCAGCGCATTTCCATCAACAGATTTACCATCCCTTTTTTGGTCAAGTCCATCTGCTTCCAATTGATAAAGCAGCATATTACTCACAGAACATTCAATTGCCTTGTATGATAATTCAAAACTTTACTTACACTTTTACACTCTCAGATTTAACGCACCAGACACATCTTGTGTACATAAATCACACCCAAATATTTCCTGAAATATTGAATCTCCGAATGTTTTGTGAGATTTTTAAAATATTTTTTTTCTGTTGAATCAGTGACACTGAAAGCCACAAGAGAGGAAAATATCTTTCTCAATTGCAGTGATCGGTGGAGAAAAGGCTATCAGTTAAGAGGGTCATGAGTATCTTAAAACTTTTGAGTAACTGTTAGAAGTTGAATTCTATATAGAAAAAACAGAGCAGTATGTTTGCTCAGGACATCTTTTTCAGAAAAGGTTGTCTTCCATGAAAAGGGGTATGTGTTTTTTTTCCATGCATAGAGAGAGAGAGAGAGAGAGAGTGGAGCCTATTCTCACTCTAAATGGCTGGATGGATCAGAATATTTATAGACTAAGCAGTGGATGAAAGGGATTTGTAAAAACGGTTATTACAGATACCAATTTATGATCACGAGAAGTGAACAGTCAAAATGGGATTCATCAAACCAGATTTAGATGTGCTGTATAATGGATCTTTGTTTTCTTAAAAAGAGAGGTGCTGGAAGTCAGGCATCAGTAAGCACCTGGAAGAATCAAAATCTAAGAGAGATTCTAATCGCTTCTCAAATTTTAAAAAGCTTTTGTGATTATATATCAGATACATTATGTATTTTCTAAAATAGACGCAATAAAGAGCAGTTAAACTGAATTTCTCTCCTAGTAGTTGTTTTTCCTTATGTTTTCCTTTTTCCTAACTGCATATGCTACTGATTATATTCAGACACTGTAGGACACTTGCAAGATGCTTTGTATGTGAACTGAACTGAGCTGAACACTTTTACGCTGAGCCGATCTGAGTGTTTCAAAAATAGCCACTCAACTTTGCCAATAAAACATTGAAGTCTCTATTCTAGAGTGAAACAACAGTGATGTGTGTAGACCAAACAACTTTTGAGCTATGAGACTACCAAATTAAAGTCATACCTGAAATGTCTGGATTTTGTTTTACCATAATCCTCAGAACTCCAAAGCAAAATGAAGCCTTCTGACATAGTTATTCAGCAGCTGAAACAGTTTGGCTGAGTCAGTGCTATGAATTGACGTCTCTTTATTGAGAACATTGTCTAAATTCAGGATGCTAATCATTAATTTTTATTTCAGTTAAACTGGATCAAAGAGGCATAAAATTACTCTTTTCAGTCATCCTCAAAAAACAAGTTGAGCAAGTTGAATGAACTGTTGCATGACATTAAATTTGTCTTTTTATTTTGGCCTTATGGATTTTCTGCTACAACCTCAGAAATGGAGATGATTCAGTTCAGTGGGAACTTAGCTGACATTTGCACAATACAGGAAGAATTTATCTTTATAGCTACTATTTAGAACAGACAGAGGACATCAATTTTTCTTTCAAGTCCAAGCTGGTAGAATGAGCCTGTGCCTCTTTTTTCCATTGAATTTATAGGTTATTCTAGAACTGTTCTTCCTTAACATAGCCTTTTGAAGCAGTTCAACGTGAAATACAATATTAACATATTTGTTGGGTTGGGTAGAAGTGAACCTGTCATTTTGGATTTCATGTGAAGGGACCACTGGTAGCCATTGATTGCAGTGAGATCTCTGAGTACATCAAACAATTCATCATTTTACAGGCCACTTCCGAAACAAACATGGAACTAAAATTAATCTTGAACTTCTTTTAAAGTCCATTTGACAGGTCTAGTCTCCAAACTTCAAGCGAGTTCAGGCCAAAGACAAAGGCAATACAAATTTTTTAATAAATAATGAAAAATTCTGAAAATATCTCTCTAGAGCATTGCCAGAAAATTGTAAACAATGATGGTTCACTTTTGATCTCTGAAAATTTTTTTTTTGTTTTTTAATGCAGTTTTTTGACTTTCCCATATAGTCTTCTCAATTCATGACCCACGGTTGCTTTATTTATTGACAGTGCTCATTTTTGAGCTATCTAGTTAGAAAGCTGTACATTTCTGTAGTACATCAACCTTTCAGAATTCTTACCTACTTCTGACCTGTGCTGGCTGGGAGTCAAGTCAGCAGCTTATGCTTGGAAACTGGCTTGATTTCTTTTGTTAACCATACAATAAAAATCTCTTTTTATAAACAAACATTTCTTAAGGTAAAAAACACACTCTAAGAATGTGAAAATAAATAACAACAATAACAATACTGTTCCCAGCAAAAAAATTCTTCTTGAACTAGGTGTAGTAGTTCCTCTCGTATGAGTGCAGAGGTGCTTTTCAAGTCTGTAAACATTGCAGTTGCAAACTCTTACCATCCAGCTTTGATCTTGTCTTGGTCCAGAATGATTCTAACCTCTTTCTAATGAGATCCAATGAAAGAAGTGCAAGGCAGAGACACCTCTTTCAGCTTGCAGACTTCTTTATACCTGAAGCTGAAGAATCAAAAGATTTTTTGCCCTTTAAAGTCCACTGGAAATAGAAGCTTCAGGGCTGATATTGTAATATGTCTTTTTTCTGGTTTTCTGAAGTCGTCAGGATTATATCCATAAAACTATTAAAGAGCCTTGTGTCTGTGCAGGTGCACCTGCAGGCATTTTTGAGGATTATAAATGTGACGTGCAGTAGTACTGATTTGGCTTATTAGATTTTTAGGCAAGGAAATAGAAATATGTAAATAAGTTGCTCCAGTTTTGGAGACCTTTTTCTTTTTTTCCTCAAAGTGAGGAAAAATTACTTAAGGGTCATTAAAAAAGAAAGGACCCTTGAGATCCCCTTTACCTGTTGGTACACCCTCAGGTGAAATACCCGCCTTATTCTGTATGAAGTTTTGCCAGTCTATGAAATTTGTTTCTGATGGTGAGTAACCTACTTTGTGGTACACCTCTGTATAAACACAGGAACTCAGTTTCTCAGTATAGAGTCAATGCATGCAGATTCATCTTATCAAGTAAACACAGCAGAAATTACTGTATCCAGAGTTTTGCTTTCCACAGAAGTAGTTCTCTTCTTTTAAAGGCCTTTTTGACACTCCAGCATTAAGTGAGGTTTTACAAAAAAAATAAATAAAAAGCTAAAGGCGACGAACAGGTGCACTTCTTGCTTTAAACAGGGATTCTTATGAATATAGGAAAAGGAATTATGCAAGTCATAAAATCTGAGCTTCAGTTCTATATGTGGAACACAGAGTGCCCATCTGTCCAGACAGCATCATCTTTTAAGGTATCATAATCATGGAGGTATTCGGAATACCACAAATCTCAGTGGTATCTCCCGCCCAAGCTAAAATCCTGCTAAGGCCAGTCTCACAGGTTAATAATGCAGATAAATGCCTAAAAGCACACTGCAAATTAAATTTTCTAGCATAGACATAGTAATTGAGATCAGAGGTGGCTGACGTTGGCTTAAATAGGTTCAGGACTCATGCTGATAGCGGGGGTGGAGTTTTGGGGGCTTAGTTTGTTTTTGTTTTTTTTTTTTTAAGTTTTTTTTCTTTTTTGGTGTCTTGTACAAAGAATAAAGGAGGACTATTGAACTGTATCAGCACAGAAGAATGGTTCAAACCAGTGTTTCCCAGCTGTAAAATTACAAATCGACCAGGTTTCCATCTTCCCTGATTTTATCCCAGATATTTGAGGGGTTAGCAACCACATTTTATGATGTCTGTTACAGGTCTACGCCGACATCGATGATAAGTGTCTACCTCCAAATGTTTTGTGTTCAATAACAGCCTTTCTCCCTTTTCTAAAACAATCAAACTGAACCCACATGGACAGTGCGGATAAAACTTTGATGTGGTTGCTTCAAATGGACCTTGATGTTCTGCACAAGCTGACTTACCAAGTGGTTTTGATTGCTTTTCATAAAGAGTTTATTAGTTTTGTAGCTGAATATACAAACAGCAGAAGCTTATTTGAGGAGTCTTAGTTTATTGTAAATTAGGGCAATGAATTCCAAATCTCTGAGTCACAACCTGCGTAGTTAGGGGAATAAAACTGGATTCTTGATAGTAATAGCATAAAATTAAAATATAGTAGAAAATTACTGGGAAGAAATTTCTTTATTGAGAATAGCTTGAAAAGTTAATTTAATAATGAATTAGTTTATTGCTAACTAAAACATAATAACTTGTTAAGAGGGAAATTATTAAGCATTATTAAAATTCCAGTTTGAATTGTCAGACACTGTAATTCCTCAACTAAAAGGAGCCTCAACTGACCAAAAAGAGGCCTTCCAATTGTTTTGCAGTCTTAAAAGTGTAAAAGTAGCTTAAAAGTGGCTTAGGTCATGAAGCAGGTTTGGGGTTTTTTGTTACTTTTCTGCATTGATAGTGTGAATGAGAAATGCCTTTCATCCTTTATTTTCAAAAATAATTGAGCAATTTATTTTTTAAGTGTTTTAACTGTTTTAAGTGTAATTCTCATTGTTTCATGGATGACAGTATGTAGGAGTTACACCAAGGACCTTTAGGGACCCCAGTTAAACACTAGGGCATGCTCTAGAAATTGTAGTTTAATAGATGCGTGAATTACTAAGGTGTGGATTCACTGCTGCATCACTGGAGTGAAATGTTGAAACCAGAGCTGCTGGTTTGAAAAGTCTGGAACCATCCTTCCTGAGCCAAAACATCGGGCTCTGCCACCGAAGGCTCCCCAGTGTCATTACAGAGCCTCTGCGTCACTTTACAGAGTGAAAGTCATTTCCAGGCAGGAGGCAGTTAAATGATGCATGTGAGCTCCCAGGCTGCTCCTTGCCTCTGTCTGAGAGTTTTGCTTTCTTTGCTTGGTAACCTTCAGTGCAGGCATATTTCCTTGTGCTGCGCTTCCTGTGCATTGTCTGTCTGGGAGCAGTGGCGGGAACAGAGTGTTTCAGTAGCGGTGTGACGGCTCTGCAAAAAAATACCTAGGAAAAGAAAGCTTCAGGAAGTAGGTTTGGAGTGATTGTCTCTCATCTAAACATTGATCTGGGCTGAGAGGGTATCAAAGCCTGCTCTTATGAAAGGGTTTTCCATGCTTACGTGTCCAGTCTTCTTCCAGTTAAGAACTGCATGGCACTGTCTGTAAGACAAATAATGCGTATTCCTTCTTTCCTGGCCACATTTCATCTGATCTGCTTCCTTTCCACTCATTGTCACAAATACAGCCTCTCTTGTCTCCATTTGGTGTAAGGCAGTGTTCAGGTTCGCTTCCACCTCTAATGCACTGCATTTCTTGGTTGTGCAGGGCTAGTGGAGGGAACAGCTGTCTTCCAGGAGACTGTTTTGCCAGAGGAGGGAGACCTTTGTGATTAATGATTCATTGGAGCTGTGTTAGAAGTGCTTTGTTGGCATGCAGTAATGTACGTGGGTAGTAAATCTTCATTTTCTTCCATCCTCAAAATGAACTGGAATATTGTCTCAGTCTTGTTTGTTGATATCTCAGCCTTGTTGTTGCTGTTTTGGTTTTGGGGTTTTTTTTTGCCTGAGAATCGGAGCATCCAGCACAGCCAGTGTGTTCTTTCTCTGGTCTGCTGCCTCCTTTTTATAAAGCCTGGGAGTGAAATCTCTTGGCATGCTGGCAAAGGCTGAGACACTGAGCGAACATGTGGAGCATCTGTTGATTCAGAATCACTCTTCTGTGTTTAAGTTATTCAAACGGGTCTTGAAGCCTCAGGCTGCAATGGCATGCAATAAATGGGATAATAATGGCACGTGGTTCCACTTGGCACTAATTATGTGTAATGAAATGGAACATGGTAGTCCATAGCTAATATTTCTCCTATGCCTGACTTCAGGAATTTGCAACTTATACAGAGGAAAGTGTGTTGTTTAGGTTTTAATTATTCTTATTTTTGCTTCTTCTGTATTTATGTCAACTTTTAAAACCCACAGTATATCAAACGTGGCTGAAAATACAATGTATTGAATACAGTAGGGGTTTTATTTTTCTAACTTAAAATTTTTTACATGAAAATTAATATTCCAAACCACCTTTCTAAATTGCTTAGCTTGAGAGACTGCATCATTTGGAGAAGAAGAGGAGAGCCCAGTTCTTAGTTCTGCCTCTGTGATGAGCCGCTGCTGGGGTCTGGGCGGGCTCAGCATCCCACCTCTCTCTGTGCCCGAAGGTGCCAACTTCTAGGCACAAGCCAGTCAAGCTCCCTTGTTGACTCAGCTGCGTACTTCTTTGTGCTGTCTTGGAGAAATTGTTATCCCCACTCTGATTTGGTCACTGGGTTTGGAAAATCATCTGAAAATACTGGGATCGTACATAGCCATTTGGGGGTAGGTGTGAGCAGCTCAAAGGCTTTCCAGTACCATCTTATTTCCACTGTTCCAGATCTGTGTCGTACATGCATGCTTGAGTTGTTCTATTTCTAGCCAGGTCTCTGAGATTTTAAAAAAAAAAGAAGGAAAAAAAAAAGTTATTATTCAGCAATAGCAAATATTAATAGCTGTTGTCTTCTCTTGGTCCAAAGGCGGCCTTTTGGCTTATATGTCTGTGTCTCCCCCATGTGTCCATAAGCTATTTTAATAATTCTTCTGTCATTTGTTTTGTTCACAGCCTACATGCTGACACAGTACCAGTTTCGTTCCCAAAAGAGGAGTTCACAGAACTACACAGTGCCTGATCCAACTAGCAGCTTTGATGTTCCTCACTGGACCATGTAGGTAAAATTCAACACAACATACATATTCACATTAGAGCTTACCAACTATTCAGCATATCGGGGAAACAGCTGATTGTTGGCAACAGCACTCACTTTTGAAGTCAGGGTCTTTTGGAATTTGTGGACTTCAAAACCATTTATTTAGGCCCTGCCTTTGCAATGTGTTTTGTCATCAACAGACACACAACTTTAGACCATCATATGTCATAATGTGCTTGGACCCCTTGCCACATCTGTTTTAAGTTGTGGGTGCTGGGAACACTGTGATGCCTATCATTTCTGTAGGCGTACTTGAGCTAACTTTAATAGCAGCTGTCGTGGTGCAAATTTCAGCTTAGGCACAAAACCTGTCAGAGAAACTGAATGAATTCTCAAGCAGTTGGCAAACCTTGAACTTCTTGTTATTACAACGGCATTACTAGCTAGCAGAATAAGAGCTAGCCAGGGTAAGAGCCAATCTGAACAGGTTTATATGAATGAAAGTCTGTGCTTGTCTTAAGAACAGTGTCATGGTATTGGTAATCAGGAGAAAGATGACTTCATGTTCTTCCTGTTTATCATCTTGAGCTTCTGCACAAACCTTCAAGTTTTCTACGAGTTTCAAACGAAATAAAAAATGTAGTCAATATTCCGCCTCTAGGATTTCCCTGCAGAATAATTCCATCTTGATATAGCAGAGGTGAGAATCTAAGTTAAATTTAATTTATTGAAAAGTATGTTTTCCCTTCTGGTTTTGATATACTAGCTGGGTTTAGTTTCAACAAGTTATTTCCCTCTGCGAGAGTAAGCCTAAGCAAAGAAGTAAATTGTTCTGACTAAATTGCCAGCATTCATTATCACTTGACTGCTTTCTGCTTTGTATGTTACGCTGTTTAATGTCTCAGTTGCAGTGACATTTAAAATAATTTACATGATTTGGTAGGCTGCAGAGTTTTTGTCTACGTTATACCATTCCTTACACATTTCTGTAAAACTTTCAGCTTGGTTTGCATTTCTGATTTTGTGGAAATGAACTGTAGATATGGATAGGTAGCAGTGGTTTAGATTTAGCCTGTATTTACACATGCTGGCACACTCTCCTTGCACAGAATGCAGCTCTCCTCACATACTTGCTTTAGGCACTGTGGCGCTGACAGTTTATTGTGATTGTTTTTTGGAGTGTCTTGAGATTTCAGTCACTCGGTTCTGTCTGGAGAAAGCTTCTAACCAAGTAATCTCAGGGAAGCATTTCAGTAGCATACTGGCTGAGTCTTCAATACTAACAACAGGTGTCGCAGATGAATCCTGAAATGATGCTTATCCCTGTTTTCATATCCTGAAGTTAGGACAGGGTATCTCACATACTGTTACACAGCGGGCCATATTCAGTTACAATTGCTTTTGGCTTTCCTGTTGTGTTGGCCATATTCCGGCTTTACTTACATATTTTTTCAGGTATTTTGTGTAAAGTGAGAGGTTGTGGGTTTGGTTTTGGGTTTTTTTGTGTTTTGTTTTGGTTTGGGTTTTTTTTTTTTTCAGATGATAGATTTTCTGTGAATAAAATACTAAAAACACGTAAATTATCTGGTTTAGTAGTTTAAATTTTCAGAAGTCATATGTGGGTTGCTAGCTCTAGATTGTAGAAGGGATTCAAGTTCCCTGTCATGAGTATCCAAAATCTCCCCCAGTTGTAACTGATGGGCAGGAAAGCAATCCCAAAAGGCATTTATTATTCTGGAGAGGATATTGAGTCTAAGGAGAATGCCTTTTCTGTAGGTATCAGTGGCACAATTATTCCTTGGCAGGAAATTTTCTAATTGGTGCCAAAATTCAGAGTATCCCAAATGAACTGGAATTGAACCATATTCAATATTAGCCTAAAAGGAAAGTAACAAAGATAATACCTGAATTCAGATCATTAACTTCTGCAAATTTTGTTACAGTCCACATCTGTCTCCCGGTATAAACACATATTATTTGTCATTTAGACTCTGATGTGACAGTGGATAAAGAGTGAGGAAAAAAAAAAGAGTTAAAGCATCAAACCATATAATCCATCTATGAGAAATATAGTAACAAAGTTTTCAGAAAGCCAGAAATTAATATATTTTTAGGTTTTTTTCTGATACAAGATTAACAACAAGAAAGCCATTCATGCAAATAAATCTAATGGATTGTTTTAGATTACACTACACTGTCATGGTACCTCTAAAGGTATTTATACGTATAAAGAAATAATAATGTGCTTTACCACTCACAAATGTGCAATGCATTAAACAGAATTTGTCCTTTCATCTGAACACATTATGTTAGTCAAGAGGAGCAGCATCATTTTGCTCAGCAAAGGTACATTAGCTTGGCTGTTTGGGCTGACAGAATCTTAAAATCTTGCCTCAAATGCAAGGGTAATGGTCACTATGACATGCATTTAACACGAGTAATGCTTGTGCTTTAGTAGCTTTTAGCAAAGTGTAGATGTCTCCCAAGGTTGTGGTACAGGTCAGCTCTGTAATACAAATTCTAACACTGTTCGTGTAACTTTCAAGTGAGAACTAGATAATGTCTTGTCTAAGAATAACCAGAGGAAATGTCTTTTCTCATTTGTACAGCAGTATACTCATGTTGATTGTTAAAAAAAAAATAGTGTTAGAATTCGTTTGTATTTGTTCCATATAGTCATAAATGTAATTAAAAATATTTGTCTGCATTTAAATATCTACCTGAATCTTTGTGATATTGATAAAATCTACTAAATCAAGCAGAAGTTTAACTCCAGAGCACTGATGTTTGTTTATTTATAGAGTAGTGACACAGAAATATTTGCCCCGTTACATTAGCTCTTGAAGAATGATTCAAGCTCTTAATCCAAAGCTAATGAGGGCTTGTTTGTTTTTTTTTTTTAATTTATCTATTATTTATTTATAGATTTTGCTAGTAGCTTAGAGCAGAAGAGTAGCTTTGACAAAAAAAAAAAACAA
>WKFP01013546.1:163061-220368 GCA_011057875.1 Pterocles orientalis | reverse complement strand
CTTCCACTAGATTTTAACCTTTGATGAGGTGGAAAAGAAATATGATATTTGTAAAAACAAATAATTTACCAAGGGATATTTTACTGTTTCTTGCTGTTTCTGTTGGAGCAATGTCACCTTTTAAATAAGCAAAATACTAACTGGCTTTCTGTCCCTTGAAAATGAAACAATATCTAAAAAGTACCTTCATAAAAGTATCATCAACATGATATCATAGTTGTATTTTGTGAATCTTCACAATACATTTATTCGGTCTGCAGGTCAAAAGACTATTGCTATTTCTTAGTCCACTAACTTTGAGGATTCAGGTAGTCAAAATAAGCTCCTTCCATCTTCCATGCTTTCATCTTCCCTGCTTTATCACCTGTAGTTGAGGCTCTTTGAACTTACTGTCAATCCTTTATTATTCATTGCCTACTTATGCGGTCTTCAGTTATACCCCTGTTTTTCATAGGTGCTACCAGAGAAATCTTAACATAATGTGTTTCAGAGCTAACTGGGGCTACATACCTTCAAATGCTAGGAATCTTTTATGAAAGTTCAGAACCTTATTCAGCCTAAAGATGCATACAGATTTATATTTTTTAAGTAAAGAAAATAAATGTGAACAATTTCAATTCTATGTAGGTAGTGTAGCAAAGAACAGAGCTAGTGGATGGATGGCAGTGTTGTCTGTAGAAAAAAAATAGGAATACTCTGGTTTCAGTGAAATTTTGGGGGGGGCATGTGGGGTGAGAGAGCACAGGTTTAGAAAGCACCAACAGAAGTAAGAAAAAGTTGACCCACCTCAGAAAAAAAAAATTGCTTAAGGAACTCACACTGGAGTGGTTCAGTCTGGAGAAGAGAAAGCTTCAGGGAGACCTTACTGTGATGTTTCAATACTTAAAGGGAGTTTGTAGGAAAGATGGAGAGAGACTCTTTACTAGCGCCTCCAGTGACAGGTTTTAAATGAAAAGAGGGTAGATTTAGGTTAGATATAAGAGAGAAATTATTTACTATAAAGGATAGTGAGATACTGGAACAGGATTTCCAGAGAAACTGCAGATGCCCCATCCTTGGAAGTGTCCAAGGTCAGCTTGGATCGTGCTTTGAGCAACCTGATCTAGTGAAAGATGTCCCTGCCCATAACAGGAGGGGTGGACTATATGATCTTTAAAGGGCCCTTCCAACCCAAACCATTCTGTGATTCTATGATTCATCGTATGATTCTATGTAGGAGACAGTCTCTGCTTTAAATCAGTCAAGCAGAGGGTTCGAATCGATATCTCTGTGTTCTCATGTAAAAGCTCCAGACCTGTGTTAGTAGATATTCTGGTAAATATCTGTGTATCCTATTTGTGCTTTTAAATAATCAAATTCCACTTCTCTCCTAACGAAGAACAGAAAAATTCAACCATGATCTCTCAAATATTTTTGGGTGCGTGAGGACATTTTCCAGTAAGATCTGCTTGGTTATGCATTTTGGTTTTCAAAGGTGATCTTGGCACAGGAAAGAATGTTTCACCTTTTTTTCCCCCCCAGTTTTCTGGTTAGAGTGTGGACATAAGAATGTATTTTTATTAAATCTCAGAAAACTTCAGAGAATGTTGAGTTGTATACTACTAGATTTGCTGGTATTACCCTAATTCTGGTTAAGAAATGTGTTCTTAGATCTATATAATGATTTTTGCCTGCATCCCGTTTTAACTCTTGAGAGAATCACTATAATCATCAGTCTGCTTTACTCTCAGTCTAAGGTAGTTTTGTAGACCGACCCTTTGTGAGAGCTTAATATGAAACTGAATCCCCCGGTTGCTCTGTTTCTGTGTGAGCAATTTTCAGACTTTCCTCACAGACCAAGGATGATGCACTTACGTAATACGGCAAACCCCACTAATCTGCCAAGGTTTTAAGATCAAGCCCTTCAGTTTCTCCAGAAATTTTCAGAGACGGGATCAAGATAAAGTTATAAATCTGTATTGTTATCCCCATTTTAAGCAGAGCTCTTCCTGTTACACTAGGGAAAAACACCAGCTACATTTAAAAGTTGAGAACATATGTGAGCGTTTCTTAGCTTTAATATTCCTGTTCCTACTTTTCTTTTACGTCATTTTAATGTAGATATACTAAGTCGATTAATGTGTGCTCACTACATCTCAAAGGGGATCCCATATCTGTGGACTTCTGTGAGGAATCTTAATATCCTGCTGTGGCCCCCGTTTTCAGCCTTATTTTCCATCTTTTCAGTTCTATCAGCCACAGTGATGACTGGGAAATATAGTTGACACAATCATTGCTGTCTTATTCCCAAGTCACTTCTCTCCTTTGTTTTTCTTAATGTTATATAGAGTAACCTATCCTAACTTGAATACTCTGTGTGAGACAGGGACAAATAAAAGTAAAAATAGCAGATTTTTTTTAAAGATTAACAAAAGGAAATTTTGCTTTATTTTATTTTTCTTGGGGTAGAGATAGCTGTAATTTTAAAAATCTTGTTTTCTTAATGTCCTAATCATTCAGAATTTGAAGAAGTTTGCCTCAGACTTTTTCTTTAATATATTTTATTTCAATATAAATAGAGCTATTAGGTGTTGTCAGATTCAGTCTTTCTATGCTTGCAGAGATATTCCAGGAACAAGAGGACAAGTTCCCAAAAGAGCATTCTCTATTTAACCAGAGTTCAGGCTAGTTACACCAGTGATTAGATTAGTCTATCACACATACTTTTCTTTCCAGATTAATTTCCTAGATGATTTTCATCTGGTTTAGATAACAGTTAAATGATGTTTGTAGACCTTCCTATCCATGGCTATGAATTTTTTTTTCTTAACTAATACATTGTGCCAGCTCCTAATCAAAGTACTTGAACCAAGGACTGATCCAATGACAGATTGACTTTGGAGGAGTAGGGAAGAAAGTGGGCAGTAGGGAAGAAAGTGGGCACCTGTCTTGATTTTCCCCCTGCTTATCATAAACAGGTGCAGAAAGAGTCGAAGATCTGATACTCTGGGCAGCATAACCTTTTCCAGATTTTGCAGAAATTAAGAAAACTCAACCATAAATTCTAGGTTTCATACAGATTTTACTCCAGACCAAGCTGGAACTCCCAGAGAGAGCTGGATTCCTCCTCACTCTGCCCATCCATTTTTGTCTCCTCTTAGCAATGCACATTTCCATTTCTTCTTGCCCCTTATGAACATAATTGGCTTGGTTCTCCTTGCTGTCACTGACCTCTTCAGGAGTTAGCTGCTTTAAGATTTTCAATATCTGTTTGTATTGAAATATGTGAAGTGAGGAAAACTATAATGGAAACCAGGTCTTGATGTGGTGGGGCAACTGGGACAGTTACTCCATTATTTAAAATGGCATTGATCTACGTTGTCAGAAAAAAAAATCCTTTTGATTTCTTGGGTTATTTCTTTGTTTTGCTGCCAGTCACTATTTAATGTTATTTGCCCTTATTGTTGTATACCACTGCTGTTGTTATAATGTACTAATGAATGGCATTTGCAAATTTGCAGTAATAGCCATTAATGGGAAAGAATGGAAAGAAATAACTTCATATGAGGCATAGTCATCTGTAGGTAGCAGGAGTAGATTTATTATATATGCCAAATTCCAAGACAAAGCTTGTTTTCCAAGGCTTCTGGGTGGGATTTCAGATCAAAGCATAATTGCTTTGGTTATGTCCATTGTGAAATTTTTGGAGTAATTGTATCTTCTGTGTGAAACTCAAAAGACATCTTAAGATCTAGTTGACCCATTTAGTAGATGAGGGAAAGACAGAATGTTGTCTAAAGCCTTTGGCACCATTTCCCACAGCATTCACCTGGAGAAACTGCTCATGGCTTGGACAGGTGCACTCTTCACTGGGTAAAAACCTGACTGGATGACCAGGCCCAAAGAGCTGGGGTGAATGGAGTTAAATCCAGTTGGTGATCAGTCGCAAGTGGCCTTCCCCAGGGCTCAGCCAGTTCTGTTCAACATCTTTATCAGTGATCCAGACAAGGGGATCGAGTGTACCCTCAGTAAGTTTGGTGATGACACCAAGTTCGGCAGGCGTGTTGATCTGCTCAAGGGTAAGAAGGCTCTACACAGGGATCTGGACAGGCTTGAGTGATGGCCTGAGGCCAGTTGTATGAGGTTCAACAAGGCCAGTGCTGGGTCCTGTGCTTGGGTCACAACAACCCCGTGCAACGCTGCAGGCTTGGGGAAGAGTGGCTGGAAAGCTGCTTAGTGGGAAAGGACATGTTGACCAAAGGGATGTTGGTCAACAGCTGGCTGAATATGAGTGGGCAGTGTGCCCAGGTGGCCATGAGGGCCAATAGCATCCTGGCCTGTATCAGAAACAGTGTGGCCAGCAGGACTGGGGAAGTGGTCATACCCCTGCACTTGGCACTGGTGAGACCACACCTCGAATACTGTGTTCAGTTTTGGGCTCCTCATGACAAGAAAGACATTGAGGTGCTGGAGCAGGTCCAAAGGAGGGCAATGAAGCTGGTGAAGAGTCTGAAGAACAATAGGTTCTTGGTTGGCACCACTGGTATTTAAGGTAAGGAGAACTAGAGCGTTGATAGAAAATTATGTGTACAGTTCATCTCAAAGATCAATTTAAAATTTTTGAATTACAAGTTTTTCCTTCTTAGCTTTCGATTAGCAAGGTGAAAAGAACCTAGTAGCATCATGAAGAGTCCTGTAAACCGTATGTTTGTCAGTTTTCAAAATAGGCCATGGAGTTTTTATCTGCCAGACTATGATAAAGTGATGGCTGTATCTGCAGCGTAATCACTGGATATAATGTGCCTCATAGAAACATCTCATGACTGGCTTAGAATTGCTGGATCTGGGATAAGCAGAGTTCAGTTCAAGTTAGCAGCCTGCGTATTTACCCAACTTCTCAGACAGGCCGTGCAGTCAGTGTGTTAACTAACCTTGGGCTTTGGGTTGTGGCAGCTGTCGTTAACCTTTGGTATCATCAAACATCTCTTTGTCCATGTAACTGTTAAAGCTTCTAGACTTTTAGGGAATGCAAAATGGACTGTCAGCTTCAGTCTTTGCATTGATTTCATGGGGATGTGGACGCACTATTTCAACAGTGGATTTTTGGCCAAATGGAATCAGACAGCTATTGCTCAGCTTAGACATTAGAACTGAAAACAGTAATAAAATACTTTTGCATATCTTGGTTAATCTCAAACTTTATAGCTACACTTAAAGGTAGATGCAAGATGAATAAACAACCCTTAAGAGTCTTTATTGTGGTAATACACTGGATTCCTTTTAATTTAAAGCGGCATGCTCTGCAAACCATACTGACAATGGCCATATTGGATTTTAAATTATGCCTGTTACTCTGCAGTGCCTCAATCCATAGGAAGTATTTGCAGGCTTCTTAAGAGAAGCTTTCTATGGCTCTGAAAAGACAAGTCCGGGGAATATATAGAAAGGCCTGATGTTTGTCTTTTGTATAATACATCTGAAATGTCAAAGCCAATCTCAGCACCGCCAGAATACATTTTTAATTAGGGTCTGCAACCTCAAACTATAAAAGGTGAACCACATTGTCATCTCAGTCCAGAGAGCATGTCTGAGTTGTTCCAGGCTGAGTAGAAGATGGCTCTTCCGGAGTTTTCAAGCTTCAGAGGCTTGATTTTGCCAGTTAATCAACTAAGCAGCAATGACAGAAACATTGCACCTGCTGACATGATTCAGAGTTGTGCTGCAGCAGGAAGCTGCTCTGTGATCTTATGCACCTCCAGAGACATTTATTTTCCTGCTTTTTGGTGTGTATGTGCATGCTGGTTGCTTTTCTAGCTGGCTGATAAGAACTGCAGTTTGGTACTTGATTGGCATGCACAAGTTGCAGCCTTGCATCTTCACCATCCCTGCTTAGTCACCTTTGGAAGAAGCTGTCCCTTCCTGATACATGCAGCACATTACATACATGGACAAATAAATTCTTTGTGAGCTCCCCTCATAATCCTATGTCATTATATGTTTAGGCAGAATTTAATAATGAAATATGTGGTGAACTGGGCTTACATGTAAAGGGGGATTCCTCCATAGCCCTTTCCAAATATTAAGAGCATCTATGTTTGATTAATTTGGCCTTTTGTGGGTTTTTTTGAGTGTTTGGGGTTTTTTTTAAGCATTCTCAAAGGCACTTAAGCCTTCTAGGTGCATGTTTTGCCTATGTGTCTTGAAGATAGCCTATTTATGTTCTGCCTCTATTGATACAACAGCTGTTGACACCAAATAACCTGTCACTTTACAAATTCAATTTCTGAGGAACATATTTACCCTTTTTGTTCTCATTAAATGGGAATAAAACACTTGTATATTTCTCCCTGGGTGCAAATAAGGGAAAACTGTGGTCTTAAAACAAAATTGATATGTAAAACAGTCCTCTCTCTACTGATCTTTTCTGCTTTCCCATCTCAAGTTGCAAATTAAAAATTCAATAACCCACATGTATTTGTGTAACATTACAATGTTTTTAAACTTAAGAGAACAAAAACTAAACCACTGTTTTGCTGGACTTTGATGAAGGATAAACTTGGCCTAAACATTGCTTTGGGGCCAGTTTTTTTCTTAGTTGTTTGTCTGATTTAGTTTGTTAGGATTTATTATGTGCTGATATTATATAAACACACCTAAGTTATTGCATTATTTTATTGTAACTGGAGAGCAGCAAGAATCAGGAGGCAGAAAAAACATCTGGAATGAGAAACACTACTGAGAAGACTTGAGTGTCAGTAGTGGGTGTCAGCAGGGCACTGGGCATGAGCACAACATTCAAATCGTGCTCCTGTAGGATGGGGCTGGTACATCGCAATGTTGCTGCATCCACACTTGTGCAAGAATCTGGCATGTTTCAGTCCCCTGGATTCTGTTCAGAATAACCTGCTCTGGATTAAAAACATAGAAATACACAAGGGAAAGTAGGCTTTACAAAACCCTGTGATGTGCCTGCTGAATTCACCACCAGAAGGTGTTTCAAGATACAAAGTAAAGTTACATTTTCCTGGATTGTGCATGTTACAGACAACATGTTGAAACTACTTTATAGGATGTTCCATGAGCCATTTACAGGAGGTCTTCCTGGGTTCTAATAATATCCACTTTTTTCTAAATGAATACAGGGCTTGCAATTGGTGTAACCTCTTACCACCCTTGCTTTTGTTTATGGTCATTGATTTTATATGTTATCACCTGTCTTATGTTTTTGGCATAAAAGAAAATACAGAGGGCAAAAAATTAACATTATATTCAACAACCACAAATTTCCTGTTTTTTTATATCTTACCTTGTATGAGCAAATTCATTTCTCCTTCTGCCTAGAAAATTTAGAACGCGATTAAATTGAGTATATGCAATAAAGATACTAATCCATGGTAGATCTCTCAAGTAATACTTATGGTTATAATGAAAGGTTATTTCACTGAAACTGAACAGGTGTTGCTTTATATAGACAAAGAGAAAGCCAAAACTTAACTCATGGAATTATATGTTGTTTATACTAAGAAATATTTAAAATTCCCTACTCTCAGGATTTATCAAATTATTTTTAATGTGTTCCTGATGCTACAATTAATCTTCAAAAAGACATATGGCAGAGTTCTGTCTTTTCCAACTCCATCTGTTGGTGTCCTTTCAGTTACAGTGGAACTGCTTTGGGTCCACGTATATATTTTCAGTTACATGTTTTTGAAGGTAATTTATTTATGGATTATTCACAGTTAATTCTATTTTTTGATCAATCACTGAGGGGAAAACTATGTAATTATCAGGAACAAATTATTGTCAGACCAACTATTTTATAATCATTGAATGGTTTTAAAGGCCTTAAGATAGATGTAATGTTGCATTTTTTACTATTGCACCAAATACAATATATCCAAAATAGGTATATAAAATATTTCTTGCCTCAAAGTGATTAAATTATTTGAACTAGTTACTTTTGACTTCTAATTGAGGCTTTATTAGTAATCTTCTGGCAAGGGCATGAGCTCTAGACATATCAAGACTTAACCAGCTCTGCACTGCAGAACACTGACTATTGCAAAACTGCATTTTTGGGTGCTGTACGTTATTAACAGAGCTTAGACTGTGAACCTAGCACATTCTACAGTATATAGGAAATGGCACCTAAAAAGCCATCACACTGCATGGGAATCTGCTTAAAAGAGCCACCAGGCAATGCTGAGGAGGGAGATGGGGTCTGTGGCACACCTTTCATGCAGAGTAAAGTGAAACATCATCTCGCACTTGTGAATTTTCTGTTGTAGTCAGTCAGCAGCCTGTGGCACACACTGTAGTTTGAGGTAAAAAAAAAAGTAACTTCTTGCTTATTGGTTAAAGCATTCACCAAGGTTTGAGGAAAATCCTGTGCTTGAAGAGAACCCATGCTTCCTACTCCCAGAGAGTGTCCCAACAAGGTGAAGCGCTGCAGCTGGGGCTCCCCAGCGGTGCTGCCAGCAGAGCCCTCCTTTGCCTAAAGCACCAAAGCTCAGCCATGCCTGCAGAGCCAGGGCCTTCTGGCCTTCAGGGAGAGTGGGGCTCCTCTCGCTTTTGAATAAATTCAATATTTTCATGTAAATGTAAAGATTTGCAGTTTGTGTCATCTCTGTTTTATGCTGTAGTGTGTTTGGTCACTCCTCCGAAATCCTGACCCCAGCGGAAGGTGTTAGAGAAAGCCAAAGAAAGGGCTATGTGCTAGGCCCCTCTTTTCATGTTTTGCAGCTTTGGTTTGGGGGATGGAAGGGGAGAAGTTTTGTGTGCTTTTTGTGGGGGGTTGCAGACTTAGGGGGAGAGTTTCCCCTTTAGAGCATACTTTTGAATTAAGTAGCATATAAACAAAGTTATTGAATTCTCTGAAGTATCTCTATAATTCAGTGTTATGAAGAAAAGCTTCAGTCAAGCGTGGTTTTAATAACTGCAAACTGATGCCAAAATATTAATAAGTTTAAAGGATTTCATCCTCTCAGGTCTTCTGAAGAGTAATTTAAAGTTTTTAGTTTTCCTTGGGTATTTTTTTTTCTTTTTAAAAGCCTTTCAGTTTCAAATATCAGCATCTTTCCTACTTTTGATACCTTTGAAGGGTTATTATGCTTTGTCAGCTCACTGTAAAAATGAGGGTTTTTTAGAATGACCTGATTATTCCTATACAACATTGTTCACATAGTGAAGGAAGAGGAGGGGGAATGGCAGCAGCATAACAACTGAGAGAAGAGAGAGACAGGGCTGCAAGACGTAGACTAAATCCTTACAATTTAGGCTCCACAATAATTGAGCTTGAATTGTTTCAACAAGTATGTCTACACCTAAGTGGAAGTTTTGTTCAAGGAATGGTCAATATTTCATTTATTTGACTTCTCTACAAAGTCTTCTGTTTCTGCAGAGTTTTAGGATTGATGATCCCTTCAAGTGTTGAATCCCCAGGGAGCACTGCAGAAGTGAATTGCTGTCTCTCTGCTGCCTGCCTGTGCAGAAAGGCTTTAGCTCATGCCTGAGGGAGGTTTCTGTGCATCCTGGCATTTGATGTTATCAGTCATTGACACTCAGGGCTTGGTGGGAAATGCATCTTTTTTTCTGAAAAGCCTAGGATTGCTTCCAGTTGAAAGAATTTTGTCTGCACACTATTTATTGCTGTTACCTTCTTGAGAAACAGTGTGCATCCCACCTCTCAGGTTACCTTGAGACCACTCTCTAAATGTTTTACCAGAGATTTTCTGTAGAAAATCAAAGGCTCCTTCTTAATGGCTTTAGGTTGCTTCTAAATGTGATGGGGGTGTCCCTACTCCAGAGCTGCTCTCCTCCAGCAGCTCTCCTCCACAGAGCAGCCTCTGTCCCTGCCCTGGGACAACCCTGCGCTGTGGTCCCTGCTCTCGTGTTGACCCTTCCATTTGCGAAACCGCAGGAGGCTGCAAGGGACTGACCAGGCTGAGTGCTAATTGCTCCAGACCTGAAAGATGGGGGCTGCAGCAGCTTACGCTCTCATTAAACTACTCCATAATTTGGGCTACCTCTGCTCCATCCGCTCCCTGAAAGTGCAGTCCCTCTCCTCTCCCACATGTGTGTTTCTTGAAGATCCTTCTTGGTGCTTTTGTGCAGGAGGAGTGAATTTGAATACAGCTGTGCCTGTGGTATTTACTCTGCCACCTTCTTGTGCTCCCTAAACTGGGTTATAGACTCAGGAGCTTTCCTTTTCCTGGAGGTTGTCTCTAAATTTACATTTTTACTATATTCTAAAGTAAGTTAATTTACTTCTGGTTGCTCACAGTGTTTTCAGAACTGACAGAGTATTTTATGAATCACAGGCCGTAAAAGATGCATAACGTGCAAGGACTACTTCTTAAGCTCCCCTAGAACCGTACATGACATACTGATGTTTTATGTGTCAAGTTGGGAACTTGGGGTGCTTTTCCCATGGTAGCTTTGTCCTACTCATTCAGCTTTAGGAACATGTAACATTACATGGTCAGAGACCCCATTTCAGCTTCAAGAGAGCGCTGCTTTTACCATCCCTGTGCATTCAACTCTTCTGTGTGACCCCATGGACCTTTTTTCCCTGAGTACAACTGACTGATCAAATCTTCAAGGCTTAATCTGTGTTTAATGCCAACCTCCAAAAGTAAGCATTTTACATTCAAAGAAAGATAGTGCAAACAATCACAGTGATTAGTTTCCAGCTCACTCCTCTGGTTCACAGGTGTCCGTGCTGGTACAGTGACAGAGCTAGAGTACATGGCTGGTGACTTGAGGAACAGCAAGCCCACGGTTGCCTTGATTTAAATTAATTGTAGCTGCTGTGCAACCACAGTAGAAATTTATATTCTCAAGTTACAGAAAGCTGACAGACCAAGCAATCTGCTGCCAAAGTCCGATTTCTGCTTCCCTTTCTGTTTCCAGGGTTCAAAGCAATGTGACATAATTTGTCCTGTCTTATTTCTAAAGGCAGAGGTAGATTTCCCTTGCACAGGACATATCACAGAGCACAGCAATAAACTGGTGTGTCACCATTTCTTTTTTATGCTCCAGAAGACATGAAGCATCCTTTGTTCCTGATAAATTCTGAGTGCAGGGCTTGAATGAACGAATGAAGCACTGCACTGAGCGCAGATCTGGACTTTCACTGAGAACTATTAGTATAATCACTGCTCAGGTTCCAGAAGCAAACATCAGTTTACATGTGAATATAGAGAAAAATTGATGATACCTACATGGCACGTGACTGTGTCACTCAATTCGAAGTATTTGTATGTTTCCGGGAATGTGTGTAGTTCTTCAGTCTCTTGGATTTGGTTTGGAGCCTGACTTGTATATACAAAGTCTGTGGGAAAATTTAAATTGTCTTCATTTTCTGTTTAAAAGAAGACTTAGCGCCAAAACAGAATTTCATCACCATTTTTATATCGGTTGATAAGCATCTGCAGAACCACTGCATTAGATTACTAGTACAAAATAGTAAAGATTCCACAGCGGAGACTGAATATTGGCCAGTTTTCTCAGCAGAGACCATGGGAGGAAATTCATTCTTCATGACCTCTCTCTGCCAGGGAAGTGATGCAGACCATTTTACCACAGACGACTCGATGTGTGCTGTTGCTTTGTTGTCACAAGAAGTGGGTGTGTGTGTGCGTGCTTGTGTATATAGATAGGTAAGTATGATTTATTAGTTCGAGCCCTACCACTTTGTGTCATTGGCTAGCAAAGTTTCCAGAGATGGACATCAGTTAAATCTTCAGTGCATACTAAAAGTGATAGTACCCACATTTGATGCATGTGTCTGAGAATTGAGATAGTTGCTTATGCTGGTTGGATTTGTAGTTGTATTCAGGCTGACAGAAAGAAGTTCAATCTTTTATGACCTCCTGGCTGTTCCAGAAAGAGCCTACTTAATGAAACACTTTACCATGATATTTGCTGTGTTCTGAATTTATTCCTTATACTTAGCAGAGAGATTACTACTTAAATAAAAGTATCTGTTTATCCCTAACAACTGATCTTAGCAGTGCTACAAGTGGTAATAATGTGCAACCATAGAACCACTTTTGCCTCTACATCAGTGCCAGGATAGTCTTTATTTTCCTGCTGCACCTTGGCACTTTTCACAAGGGTTCAACTCCTCTCCTCTTACAGAATCATGGCAGATGATTTAGCTGTATCACAGTGTATGTTATTTATCTGCTAAATTTTATTTCTCATAATGGCAAAATGTTTAATTTATTTTTGTTCATATTATATTTCCATACGTGTTGGCACTCAAATCCTGTGTTTGTATATCCAAAAGCTTTATTTTGGTTTTGTGAAATAGTGGTCATCATAACTGCTTTTTAAAAACTTTTAGTTTTTGTGTGTGTGGCTACTTTTTTCTCACTTAAAGGTAATGCAGTTAATATAATCTGAAAAATAACCGTTGTCTCACTGTTGCTGCTTGCTGAGACAAGATGTGCAAGTAATATTAGCTATCTTTTTTTCTAGTGCAGTAATAATGGATCCTAAATTGCAAACCTTTTCCAAATTAAATAGCTGATGCAAAATGCTGCATCTCAAAAAGGGAAACTGTCCAAAAAGTCAAAGCAGGCATGACTACATTCAGAAACAGAAGTCTCATGGCTTTGCAGGAAGCTGCAGAACACAGGACTGGCTGCTTTGGTTGATAACATACATAGTTGTGGTGAAATAAAACTTGAGGTTTTCCCCCCTTGATCTATAGGTTTTGCTGACTCTGCAGGAGATACAAGTGGGCGTGGATGTAATTTCCTGTGGGATGTCATGATTCCACTCTTCTAAGAAATCTCACTGTTTATTCATTAGAGGTTGCTGATCCATAGGCTAAACTGATGGAAGTGTTTCTTAGGGTCCTTTTTCATGGGCTGTATTTTCATTATTTTAGGAAATTTAAGAGGCAAGAAAAATGGCAGACAGAGTAAATAGATTTTCTTTCATATTGAGAATTTAAAGTCTATTTGGGAGATTTCTCTTATGAGAGAAAGTTGAGGAAGTTATGCCAATCCTTTCATAATAATTTGAATTACATTTGCATAAATATTATACTTTTACAGAATTGTTCAAAGGAGAACTCTGGATATTTTAAATTTCACAATACTCATTTAAATGTCTCAGAAACAATAACATATTTTTTATACTAGTAAAGATAATAGGTATAGCACTCTAAGTTTTTTCCTCACCTGTCCTTTTGGTCCCATAATATTTGCCACTTCTCTAACATGTAGCTATCTGTATTCAGCCTCTAGATTAGATCTGAAGTAAGCTGATTTTTGTCAAGCCACTGGGTAATTCTGACCACTTCATCTGACAATTTTCGTGCTGTGCCATGGCGGCTGACCTATGTAAATCAGGGATTAGTCTGTCACGCCAGCATACTAAAAAATGTCTTGGAGCATTCTTTCAGCACATGCCTGTTAAATGTAAGAGGGGAAACACTTGCTTTCTGCGTATTAAAAATGTAAGAAGTGTTTTGTGGAATTAGGAGATGAGGTCTGTTTTCATTCTGGGTTTGTCAAGCCTTCAAAGGAAGCAGCCATGTGGGCCTGTCGTGGCATTACACTGTTTTTGTGTAGAAAACAGGCTGTTGTCATTGCACTGCTCTTCTTTGATCCAGAAGGAAATTTCTGACAGGTTCTTCCTGAAATCTGTTATGCTACTGTGAATGAAACATTTTGGTGAGGCAAAACCATGAATTCCCTGTATTAAGAGGTTTTGTCTGTGCAAAATACTTAGCAGCAGCAGTGCTTGGTATGTTCTTGCTGTGCTTGGTATGTTCTTTGCTGTTCAAAGACCAGCATTTTCTCTCAGTGTGAGTGCTGAAACAAGGTGGTATGTTTTTCTAGATCGTATTTAGTGTTGTATGCGGAGTAGATAATCCTCAATTCAAGAAGATAAGCCTGAAAGGGATTTCATCTGATTGTCTTTAGTGAAAAATCTTTTCTTCACATGTTTTTTTGGTTGTGGTGCCAGTGGTGGTGGTTTTTTTAACAAACAATTTGTGTTATCAGTACAACAGGAGGGTATTTTTTTGTCTAGCATGACAGACATTCTGGCTGGCTGACCCATCAGTTTGGTGTAAGATACAGCAAGAAAAGTAATAAATTCTCATCAAGGCAGTGATGTGATTATGAATCATTCTCATCCTGTGAAAAAATAACGTCCTCTGTAGGAAGCATCATTTCATAAGCAAAACCAGATTGTAGAGAACTGCTCAGGCACAGACGTATGCTCTTAAATAGGCATTGCGTCATCCAGGAAACTCACAATGGCAATACTTTCTGATTAGAGACTAAGGTAGTCAGTTAATCAACTGGCTTTTACATTAGAGATCTCCTTATCATATGCCTTACCAAATATTTAAGTCAAAAATAGTTTTCAAAATTTAGCATATAGTTTGCATAAGTGATTACTGTTCTTGTGATACTCCTTCCTCAGGAAAAAAGGCACTAGTATCTACAAAAAGACTGGGAACACCTTATTTTACAGATTCTAGTTTTTCATGAGCTCTGTAGCTTGGAAAATGCAGAGCATATTGTGAATATTTTGTAGTATTCACAGTAATCCTTGTATCTCATTCTGAGGTCATTAGAACCTTCAGCTCTTGGTCTTTTCTGAATAGCCTTCTGAAAGGATAAGATGGAGAATAAAATGTTTTACTCTACCTGAGAGCCAAGTTTGGTGCAGAGTTCAACAAGGAGAATGTCTAGGTGATTCTGAAATTGCCAGCTCACTATCTGGACAGTCTCCGTGATTGTCTTCAGTGCCTGATGGTCTTGATAACAACAGCTGACAGGCTTTGGCCTCATTCTAAAACTTGTATTTTAGGCCAAATGTTCTTAGTTACTCACTTTTTGAAAACATTTTCACTTTTCACAGTTATGAAGGTATGCCATATGAAGCTCTCTTAGGAAGATTTTCAGGCTCCAAATCTTCCTTTCATTTACCTTTGTTAAAGCATAAGCAGAAATCTCTGGTCAAAGCAGACTAAGACAGGCTTTTACATTAGGAGCGTTATAAGGTACATTGTGTAATTCCATTTGTGCTGGTGTGATTCTGTTAGACGAGTAAAACTGCGGGGGGAGAAAGCCAAATTCATATCGAGTCAGAAACACTAATGCTTAAGGGAATTGTTCTATGCACTGCATATTAAAAGAATAAGTGATTTTTTCATATAAAGAGCACTGCACATTGTAATTTTTAGAACTCCCACTTACATGAGTTGTGCTTTTCCATTTGTTGTAAAGAAAGACTTCATTTTTTAAATAGTGTTATTGGAGAGAAGATGAATAAAGATCCTTCTGCAAGGTATTTCATTTGAGGAAGGCAAAAGGAAAGGAAATATGTTTGGTGGTTTGTTTGTGTGGTTTTTTTTCTCCTCATTAGATGTTTGCCGATGAAATTGCATTATTGCAGTAATCTATTTCAAAAACAAAACATAAGTGCAATTCCTTTACTCCCCTCTCCGCTAAGGGAGTGATCTTCTGATTTTTTACCTTTAGACATTGAGCAATACCTACTGTCAGGACCAAATCACCTGACTGTTAGAGTCCAACTAGTCTATTCCAAAACCAGCACCTACCCTCCACCCTGGGTAATGTATGATGCATATGCTCATGCAATAAGTTGGTCAGGAAATGCAAATTCTAATAAATTTTTTTCCTCCCTCACTGGAATGATTTATGATATGCATTTTCTAATATTAAAAAGTATAGTCACAGTAAAGCACAGCTCAGAGCTGCTTTATCATATTTCCTGGGAATTATATTACCAGACAAAATTACAGCCCTAGGAATTCTTGCAAGGATCCCATCCATTTCAACAGAAGAAACTCCAGTTGTGTCAATAGCCTGGCTGCCCTGACCACCAAGTCCTCTTGGTATTTCCATATCTGAGCCACGATTTGGAAGGGAGAGGAAACAAAGAAAGAATAGAGAGGCCAGGATGACAAAACATGCTCCTGTCTCTGTAACCTGCTAGAATATGGCTAAAAGTGTATTCCAGATGATGTTATTAAAATACATAGAAAATAAAATTGCCTAAACTCCTGAGCTTGTGTGCTATGGAGGAGCACAGAGCAGTAACACAACATCTAGGTATCACAGCTGGAGTTGTTTGTTCTTGCGGTGAAGCCTGGGGACCTGCAGTTTTACAGTAAATATTGAATATCCTCTCCTTGTGACTTGAACTGTAAGGCATGTTAGACCTTCCTAGACCCCGCCTCAATTCTTCTTCAGTGGCGCTGAACTTGGCTCTGAGTGAATGCTCCCTCGGCACTGTTTGTTTTCTCATCCCTCTCAAGTTTGTATCACTGATTATTTCTCACAACTTACTATTCCTGCTAATTAGGTGACAATTTAATAATTGATTTGTTGGTGTTTGCTAATTACAGTTAATCATGAATGCACACTTGTAATTTTATCTCATTTCAAAGGGATGTGTTCACAGCCAATGAACAGAGGGAAGGAAGGAATGATTTGATGTGGGTGCATAATTTTCCTGAAAACAATGAAAATGCTTTTCACATTTTTTAAATGTCGTAGATTTATCTGCCAGTGGAGTTAAAAAATGCTGCCAGTAACTGAACAGAGAACTGGTTATTTAAGCTAATGAAAATTCTACCTGAATGGCTAAAAGCTAAGGACTGTGAATCCTCAGACAAATCTCTAGGAGTTTGAAGCACATGTAATGCAACCTGTGGTGACATAAGTGAGAGCTCAGCTGCTCAGAATTTGTCAGCATCAGCCTCCATACTTGCATTTCTGTACCTGTGTTTATTCTTCATTCTCCCACCTACACTTTATACTGTAGGTGTAAAACATTGGAGAGTTTTAGTCTGATTTTAGTCTGTAGGTGTCTCCAGATGTCCTCTCCTGCATTAAGTGGTAACTATACGAAGGTGGTTTTTACAAGTTGTCCACTGAGAGAGCAGTGGACATGTCTTTATGCCAGTTAATTTCAGCTCTTTCTTTATGTGGGGTTCTAGACCATCATATTTGCATCTAGATCTTGTTGTGTCTTATTCCTGGTGCAATTATATGTAAACTTTGATTAACAATATGCCTTTTAGGCTCCCTGGACTTTCCTAAGAATGGAACTCTCTTGTTGGTCCTTTCGAAATAAAAGGGATCCTAGAACCACAGAATGGTTTAGGTTAGAAAGGACCTTCAAGATTATCTAGTTCCAGCCCCCCTGCCGTGGGCAGGGACACCTCCCACTAGCCCAGGTTGCTCAAAGCCTCATCCAGCCTGGCCTTGAACACCTCCAGGGATGGGGCATCCACAGCTTCTTTGGGCAACCTGTGCCAGTGCCTCACCACCCTCACAGTAAAATATTTCTTCCTAATCTTTAATCTCAATCTACATTCTTTCAGTTGGAAGTCATTACCTCTCATCCTATCACTACTATCACTACTCCCTGATACAGAGTGCCTCCCCATCTCTCGTCTGGCCCCCTTCAGGTACTGAAAGGCTGCTATAAGGTCTCCCTGGAGTCTTCTCTTCTCCAGGCTGCACAAGCCCAGTTCTCTCAGCCTGTTCTTGTATGGGAGGTGCTTCAGCCCTCTGATCATCTTTGTGGCCCTCCTCTGGACTAAGTCCAACAGGTCCATGTCCTTAAGTTGGGAGGCCCAGACCTGGGTGCAGTACTGCAGGTTGGCGTCTCAAGAGAGTAGAGAAGAGGGGGATATATAAAGTATTTTCTTCTTTTCCCTGCATATCAGGAAAATGTGATTCTGAATTCAGTTGAGAACAGGGATTAAATAGGTTTGTGTCTAGAAAAAAATAATGTTAAGTGTAAGGAAATATGGGCTTTGCATGTGGACTGTGGACGTGGCCACCTTGTTATCTCCTGACCTGAATAACAGGTCAAAAGTTATTTATTTCCCTGTTCTATAGGAAGTAAATGGGTAAGGAGGTTCACTTTCACTTTCCACCTCTAAATGGGCTGGCAGCCAGCCAGACACAAGTAAGGTAGGAAACCGCCTGCATGCAGCTGAACAGCTGCAGATTAGTTTCTCACACATGAAGGGGGCCTGAAGTGCATTTAGCACCTTTGCTACCCTCCTGCCACCGCTGCTGCATGTCCTGCTTTTTCTCATCCCTGGGTGCATAGTGCTGAAGTGGGTGCCTCTTTCTCACCACTCAAGAACTGTCGTGTAGTGTTTGTAAGAGGTGTTTCATTTGAAACTGAAGTGTGCTAACATGCTTCAGAGAGCTCAACCTCAGCTATGGCAGTGTAAGTGCTTTGCTGAGCAATATCTTATGAATTGCATCATAGGCATATTTGTTTTCTAGAGGTTTTGCATTTGGGGGGGTGGGGGTGAGCCCCTTTTTGTTAGAGCTCTTAGTTATGTATCATTAGATTTGTTCCTCTGTTTGAACAGCTTGCATTCATTGATCCCAGTCCTGCTCTGGCTCTGTTCTGGACTGGAGGACAGGAGTCAGGGTTAGCGATCATCCTTGGTTCCCACCACCTTTAAGGGGTGAGCAACAACACAAAAGTAACAGTATATAAGCTTTAAGTACAGGACAGGTCAAAGGAGCAGGAGGACAACTGCTTTGCGTAATCCTGCAAAATTGCCAGGGCTGGCTGCATCCCTGGCTGCAGCTAATCCACTGTAAAGTACCTGAGCTGCTCCTCCAACAGGTCTGTTCAAATGCCTACCTCAAGCTAATTTTCACAAAATATACCTAAACAGTGGCCCAAAGGGGAGAGAGGACAGAGATACGAAGAACAGGAAGAGGTTTTTCAGATTGGTTTGTGCTACCTCTGTGATGAGTTGCTCTGTGCCACTTTGGTGATGCAGAACAGCCTTAAACTGCTTTAACAACATGGTGTCTCTGGATTTACTGCTTCAACAGAGCAGTACAAAACAACTGGAGTGTGATGATGATTCAGCCCTGTTTATTTAATTTTGTTTTGCATACTTGAGCTTTGCAGCAACATTATTAATGGTTAAAACTTGAGAAACATTCATCTTTGTTTAGAACAGAAGCTGAAATAGTTTGAGAAAAAAAGATGTTTTCCCCGATCTTCTTCAACTTTTTCAATTAAACTGCATTTGAATTTTGAATCTCTTGAGACTCATTCCTCATTATCTTTTCTCAGGGTTGTGCATATGTGTCATTTCCCCCGATCTGAACTCCCTAGGGCTAAAAGTCACTTTACATATTCCTTAAATATGAGGCAATAAAGAACAAATGCATTGAACAAATAGAAAGTAAAGCTTTCACCATGTGCAGTTATAATTTTTATGTGTTGTCTTCTTTTGTATCTCTGTTTTGTCTCGGATATCCTCTTACATACTTTTCTGTGCGTACATTGTACTGAACTGTAGCTTAACTACACGTTGGACCAGTTCTCCAGCAAATAGACTCTGCCAGTGATGGACAAATTGGAGGTTAACAGTGTATGTGTTGTGAGTCCTGCCAAAGAGTTTGGACTGTTTCCGTTGAGTTCAAAGTTGACTTTGGCAATTTAAACTGTGGAAATGAAATCTTAAAACACAGTGAAAATTATCAGCTGTATTCTTTAGTAGCTCCTTAGAAAGTTTTGGTTCAGTGAAGATCTTCTCTTCGGCCGAAGAGTGTGTCATTTTCCTTTGTATTACATTTAATGCTCCACTGCTTCTTAGCAGCAAATAACAGCTAGATCTAAAGCATCTCTCTTCTTGATTGCATTTAATTAGTAGTTTTCCAAGGCAGTAGCTTTACAATACAGAAGTCAAAAGGTGGGCTTCACATTTCTGTGTTCAAATGGAAAGACTTTGTTTCTACCCCCTGCCAATGTATGGAGATTGTTTATTCATTTTCAGCCAGCTCCAAAGGAAAAATATAGGATTATAAACACCTAAAACTGAAATGCAGTGAAATTTAGTAAAATATGGTTTCTCTTAATACATCAAGTATGTTTCCCATATAGATGGCTTTACCATCCTGATGAAATTTGAGGAACGGTCTATATTTGTCATTTCTTACAATGTACAGCCAGACATGGTCTCCATTTATTGCAAAAAGAAGGGTGGGTCCACAGAGATTTTCCTGCAGTGTTATGAACCATTCTTCTGTTCACAAAAGAGAACTCGACATGCATCTGTCTCTCAAGATCTGTCTGCAGAACGTAGCTGCCAGCTCAGGGGCTTTTGTATGGTGGATGCTTTACTCCAATGCACCGTTCTCCAGAATGTGCAGAATGATTGATATGCAGCGTTTGCAGGGGAAGCAGAATAGAAGTCACACAGATCAAAAAAAGCCAGAAATCAAATCACACTGATTTTTTTTTAAACAGCTAGGGAATTTTGTACACTGTTTATTTACCTGTGGATTTCTAAAATGTGATTTTAAGTTAAATAAAGCATATTCATATTGAAAATATATTGAACTTAAGTTGAAATTTGGATAAAGTTTATCAGTATATACCTGTGGACACAAAAAGTTCACTTAGTGGTACAAAAGTTTAGCCCTGTTTAGCTTGTCTATAAGAAACAGGTTTCTTGTTTGCTTAAAGAAAAGGAAGGAGGCTTTAGAGATATCCGGGATGGGTTTTACCACTTATTTCTTGGAAGCCGGAACATCACCTTTTGGTTTTACTTTTCCATTCCCCCCTCAGGGAACTCGCTCTGCCTCTGGGTTCCCGGCATCAGCCTTTTCCTCCTTGTGCATCCTCAGGAGTGGCTGCTTATGGGCTTGCCTCCAGCAGCGCTGCCCACATCCCTGCCGGCTCTGCCCCTGGAGGCCTCAGCACCCACATTTCACTGGGTCTCCCCAGCATGGTTTGGGGAAGGCTGTGAAGGCAACGGGTTTGCACGGCTGGCAGTGAGCCTCCAGCATGGCTTCAAGGCTTGAGTGTGTGCAACTGGGTTTTAAACAAAATCCTTTCAGCCTGAAGATCACTGACACAATGACCTCCAGGTTTGCCATAGAACCAGGTTTGAGTGTGCAGAGGGATTTTTAAGCATATTTATTCCATAAGGCTGCAGTTTCCAGGTTCAGGAAGAGACAGTTCATGGACAGCTCCTGCTTTCCTTTGCCATGAAGCAGCTGACCGGCTTGGGAGAACCATGCTGGCCGGTGGCTGCGGATGCACTGGCCTGTGCCGAGGCTCTCACCCAGGCTGTCAAAGCACTTTGGAATTATGTGTTCACTTAACAGCTCCGGGACATGGGTGGAATTGGCATAAAGCTGCCTGGTATTTTCTTCTAGTGCTGAAAAGCGAAATCCAAGCTCCTCACTAGTGCAGGAAAGTGCCCTGATCTGCTAAGCTAGTACAGAGCAGCCTGGTTTGCACTGAGCAGAGGTTTTAGAGCAGCAGCACCTTGTTTATTATTTTTATTTTTATGTTCAATTCTAGCTCTCCAGAGGCCTGCTTCAAAAGCTGGTGAAGCCTCTTGGAGGCTCTGTGGCTTTAGGCTGAAGTAAAATAAGCAATATCTTGCTTTTCGGTTCCAGAGGAGTGAGTGCCAAAATACACCTTTTAAAAGGATAACTTCTGAAGTTGAAAATTTGCCTGCTTTCTCATGTATGACCCTTTCAACTTGCTTTGGTATTGTGAATTGTTTACCTTTTCTCAGGTAACTCTGAAGAGATTTTGTTATTTTTTTCATTGATGTTTATTGCAGGACTTACACCGTAAACTGTAAAGAAAGAGACTTTGGTGGTTAATTCAGTTTGTGGCTCCACATTAACAGGATCATAATGACTTTATTTCTTATTTGGAGTCAAAGTCTCTAAAAGTGCGGAAGCAGTAGTAAAGTTCCTGTACAACTCCATGGATTTCATCAATAGAGTTGAAACAACTTGATAAAATGAATACGTGCTATCTTCTGTGAAAATATGCTTTCTTTTTTTTAAAAAATCCGTGTTAATAGTTTTATTCAAGAGATTGAGTCCAAGAACACAGCTATAATTGCTTATGAATATTCCAATTTTGGTGAAGGCAGTGGTACATCATCTTGTCTTCACATAGAAAGAGGAGTGTCGTTGTGTGATGAAGATTGTGGGTGGGTAGTCAGGACTGTAGAATACAAAATACTCTTTCTTGCCATTGACATTCTGTTTGATTTTCAGCAGTCATTGCTACATTTCTTGCTTTGATTCTTCTTAATATGTCGATAACAGCACCAGTCAATTTAGAGGGTTACTTAATATTTGCAAAATGCTTTTCAACTCCTTAGCAGGAAAATGCAAAGATAAAACAAAATTAATGTATTAGCTTGCTAATTATTAATTTTCTTCTTTTATTTGTGATATTCTAAATGAAAAGGAAGTTTATTTTTCAATTATTTATTGATATAAAATTACTAATAAAGATATTTGGACCGTCTTATAACTATGCAGTTACTGACACAACAAAAATAATACAGCTTTTTCTGTATTAAGTTCTGGATTCTTCCTTCTTTTTTAAGAGCCCATTTTTGTTACCACTGAAGTAAGCGTAAACTTAGTTCAATTATCCTTTGCCTTTAGTAGAGTTCAATAACATCAAAATTAGAACAGCAGAAATTTTGTGGGCTTTCAAGAAATTATTTAAAAATAATTGAATACTCTTCAGTCAAAGGAGTTTTGAAAAGGGTTCTTGGTTTTAGGCAAATGCATCTTTGTATTCCTCAATTAAATATGATTGGATATATCTTACTTTTCAGTAGGTTTAACTGGATTTTGTGATTCTTTGAATT
Source organism: Pterocles orientalis (assembly GCA_011057875.1). NCBI lineage: Eukaryota > Metazoa > Chordata > Aves > Pterocliformes > Pteroclidae > Pterocles > Pterocles orientalis. The sequence continues at coordinate 197,705 of WKFP01013546.1, read as the reverse complement.
ATTTATAAAGCTTCAAATGGAAACACAGATTCTAGGTAGAGAGGAGATGTGTCCTCAGGACTTTCACCCAAAGACAGAAGGTGCTCACAAGGCTGGTGATTACAGCTGAGATGTGGAGAGAAAGTGCTAGAGCACAGAGCCTGCAGTGGTGGCATGATAGTACTTAACATGCACATGGTGGCAAAAGAAATCAGTAAAAATGTTCAAACCTTCATGGCAGCCCCTGAGGGGTCATGGCCATCATATCGAACAGTGCAGAGCTGTGTCTGTGGCAGATGAGTGGCACCCGTAGCCCTTCCAGGAGTCTGGGCTGTTGGTATAGGGAAAGCATTACTGCCTTCCTCTTGGCATGGACCGGCACGTGGTAATCTTGGTGGAGAGAGGAGGTTAATTTGTGCTCATAGTCTCTAATAAAGGTAATTCATGTGAAAACTGTTTCTTATGTGTGTACAGAAAAATAAAAAGGATACCTCTGAGTGCTAACCCGGTGTTAACCTGTATTAGGTGAAACTACACTGCCGTAGTATATGGTTTGGGAGACAGAAAGTACAAATTCTATACATAAGAATTTATAAAGAAATAAAATCTAAATTTTTATCATACAGTGGATATATAACTTCACAGAGGTTTGTATAATGAGATTCTTATTGCATTCTTTTATTGTTCATTGTTAATGAATGAAATAATGAAATTATTAGTACTGTTGTATTCTGAATCAGTGATTTGAGATGAACATGTTTAACAATGGAGCTTCAGATTTTTTCAAAAAGATAATGCATTACTTTTATGTGCAATAAAGGGATAATATTTAATACCTCTTTATAGTTATCATAAAAAGTTAGACTTTTTAACATCAAATGGTCACAATAGAGCCTCTTCTCCTGTCCCTTATTCCTGCTTCAGTTCCTGCTTATTTTCTCCTAAGCCTGTACAGTTTAGGTCATGGATAGACACCTTGAGTCTTAGCAAGGCTGTGCTACGGGTAGATCTCTGTGCAGCAATTAAGTATAAACAATTTCTGTATGGTGTATGCATATATACATGTATGCATATATACATGTGTGCACTTCTAGTATTTTGGTCAGATAAAATGCTGTTTCCGTTAAAGCTTTGGATCCAGAATTGATGATTATAGTAAAGTTCACTTTTTCTTTTGTTTCACTGGAGTACAGTTAGTGATATTTTGTTCTGCTGAAACTTTTAAGGTGTAATAAAATCACTGACAAAAAACAAAAGTAGGAAAATGTCCCCGCATTATGATCTATTTAAAAATGCCTTGAATTATCTGCTTCAGGGCAATGCAGATGACTCTGGATCTGTTTTTAATAACATTTCTTGGAAATAAGTTCCAAAGAAAATTATTTAGAGTGATTGAGTTAACAACAAAAACAAATTTGGATTTCAGCAGGAAAATAGAAACTGGGGGAACAACAAACAGTAATGGTTCTGCCACCCTAATGGTTCTGCCACCCTAATCACTGTGGACAGAAAAAAGTGCTTTAAGGAAAACGTGTTTCATGCTAACATAACACATATTTAATTTCCCTCATTTAATGTGAAGAAAATCAGATAAATTGATGCAATCTGTAAATCCAAAATTAAAACCACATGTGTAAAATAAATGTGGACAATTTATTTGTTGGACTAAGTGTGCTTTTCTCTAAAAAGGGTATGAATAAACCCAACATGTAACCTTTTTTTATACATAACAGATGTCATGTTGAAACTATCCCCTGTGGAGTTTGTTTCACAATTAAATACATGACCTGTTTGTCATTTTTCATATGTCATGAGTTCATGTTGTTTAGCTCTATCAAATCAAATATGAGAGTATGGATTTTTCCTAGCTTTTCTAGAGTCCAGTGCAGGGGACTTCCTTGTCCAACTATCCAGTGGACGCTCTGGCAACATTCAGCACATTAGAAAATGAGGGAAAGTGAAGCCAGCAACAGAGGGATTGCAGGGAAAGCAAAATATCTCCAGTTTCAGTGAGGAGCTGTTCAAGGAAACCTTCATAACTACATGTTTTCCTGATACTGGGCAAAACTGTTAGTGAAAGATAAGTAAATATGCACATAGTTACATGAGTTTGCAGCAGTTTAGGACCCTTCTTGACTTGCCTGAATTCATGCTTCAAAATCCTAACTTTTTCACGCAGACAGAACTAATACAGGTAGGAAATTAAGCATATTTTAAGCACCTCTTGTTCTCTCCCAGGGGTTTTCCTCATGTCTGTAACAGAGACTCAGAAAGTTAATATTTTTTGCTCTAGATGAAGCCCATGCCTGTGACCCAGTTGGGCCAACTTGCAGCGGGGAGAGTGCTGCTTGGCCCACTGACGCAATACAAGGTTTATCAGCGAAGTAGCCACAGGGTGCACGCTGAGTCCCCACCAAAGCCCAGCTGGAGGAGCACTCCTCCCAGTTAGGTGTAAGCATCTTCTAGTCAGAAGATAAATGCATGCTTCTTGTCTGTGAGATGAGCAATGCCTCTCAGTCCATTGGAGGGGCAAACAGTATGTCTTTTTGACCAAATAAAAAGCCAGGTTATTATTGCAGGAGGAAGGGGAGGAGGTATTGTCAGACCTGTAATATGGAGCAGAAGATATGAGATATGGGTACAGAACTATTACGGTAGGAGGAATCAATGGGAAGAGAACGGCATAGGAAAAAGAATATAATTTTATGTTGATAATGCCTCTCTCTATTACCTGAGCAAGGAATGCTTGTCCTAGGTCCTCGATCTTGAAGAGGATATTTGTTTAGTGGCATTCTCTAGCCCCACACTGTTTATATAATGAAGTCAAACTCTAAAGTATTGGTTCCGAAGGTAAACGTTACAGAAACATAATACCTGCAAGCAGTGACATTGAGTACCATTCCAGTGTAGCCAGCCTGAGGCATTGCTAAGCCTAAACAAACTTACGCACTGCAAGCACACTGGGACCTGTAGCTGTTCAGGACTCCCTGCAGCTGTTCTCTGCAAGCTGCCTTTTTGGAGGCTTTCCAGGAAAACAGAAAGAGAGCTCTTCTCTCTTCATGCTTAGGAACTTTTTAGTTTGGAGTTTGAAATTGTACTGAGGAGCCTATTCCCATAGAGGTGCTTCTAGGACAGTCCTTAGAAAGAAACCTGCCTTCCTCCACCTCTCTCTGAAGAGTTTTGTGACAGAGCCTTTTTCCATGTGTTTTCTCTTCATGTTCTTTGGACAGAATGATCCTGTTTTCACTGCAAGCTTTTTCTTTCTGAAATACTGTAATCAGCAAGTCTATCCCAGTCACTCTGAAAAGGCTCATTACTTATTTATTAATTATGAATTATTCATAATTCATTACTTATTACTGAACCTTCAAAAGCAACCAGAAGGTCACACAACAATAGGACTTTGTGCATGTGACTTATTTACAAAATCTTGTGAGAAAAAAATAAGCGTATAATTTCCCCCCAAGTTTATTAGCTTCCTATCTGATGGGGAGAAAAGACCTTTCCTGCTTTCAGGTTCCCTGTGTTGTCCCTGGTCAAGCTGACAGCTTTTGCTGTCATTGCCCTGGAAGCCTTGAACTGTTCACTATGCCTCTGGCTCCATCAGTTTTGCAAAGCCCTGAAAGTTTTAACAATCCCTCATCTCTCTGTCGTCTGCCTTGGCACTTGGACTGGGCCAGGGAGCTATTCCTGTGTGGCTGTTGGATTGGCATTTATTATTTGCTTGGGTGCTCTTAAGTGGCTTCATTGTTTTTCTTTCTCTGTCTGAAAACCTGTAACATTTAGTTCTGTAGCAATTTGCTTTGATTGCAAACATACAGAGGTCGGCACCAAATTCAGAAAATAAACACGTTATTTTCATAACTATGCAGCATTTCTGTGTTCAGCTTGGCATTGCACTGCCTCAGTAGAAAAAAGGTAAATTTGAAGATGGCCATAAAGGTGTTGTTAATAAAGAATAAAGAAAGAGAGAAAGAAAGAGAGAAAGAGAGGGAAGGAAAGAGAAAAAGGGAGGGAGGGAAGGAAGGAAAGAAGGAAGGGAGGGAGGGAGGAAGGAAGGGAGGAAGGGAGGAAGGAAGCAGGTACAGACTCCTGCTTTCTAGATGGGAGGAATGTCTTCTAACAAAACAGTCGGATGAATGGCAATGCCAGAAAACACCTCAGCTCCGGCTGTGGTTTACTTAGATTGTTAACTAGCTGTAGGCCAGTTATATTAGAAGAATCTCCTTTAAAAAAGATAAAAGAAAAAAAATGTGGAGAATGAACTGAAAGGGAAGGTCAGTGAAAAGCTGAGAAGCTCGGAGGTCTCAGGGAGATTACTGCAAGGAGCTGGGGTTCTCTTTGTCACTCTCAGAAAGCCAGACCTTGCTCAGCTGTGAGAGAAGTTAGTCATGTACATCTGTGTCTTTTTGTCTTTGTTTTTTTACCTAGTACAGATATATCTTCATTTAACATTCAGAAATCATTAAATTTTACCAAGTTATTCTTGTGTTGATCTTAAACACTTTAAAGAGTAAGTGACTTTGCAAATGAAGCATAAGACATCAAGTGATAGAGGATTTGTAGCTTCTTTCAATGGTGTTCCTAGTCGATGACTATACTCCATGACAATGTGTGTATTTTGCTTGTTTCCAGATATTTACTTCAGCTTCAGGCCACTAACTCCCATGCTTTTCTTTGACAGAATGAAGATCCTTTTGGTATTTTCTCTTTTTGATAGCACATACACACTAAATAGACTATGAGTCACTTTTCTTTTGAGTAAGGAAGATAAAATGCAGTTTGTAAAAAAAAAGCTCTCTATTCTGCAACTACTCTTAATTTTCTATTTCTTTTACATTTCCGCCAGAATTGCAAGTATTTGTTTTTTTATAAATTCTCCCAATTTTATCTGCAGAGATAAAAATACCTCCTCCATATATATATATATGTATATGTGTGTATACACATCCCTTGTTCATATGGCTTATTGCTCTCATAGCACTTTTATGAACCCATTGTTCTAGGAGCATCTCTTAGTCTTCTAGAACCAATATGTCATCTTTATATTCACTGCTTTCTAGGCTGGGTTCCTGCCCAGTAAATAAAGACCATCTTTAAAATAATTTGTCATGCAGATCCTGAAACCAGAGCCTTCCAAACCAAATGTTCCCTCAGAGTTGTTCCACAGACTTCTGTGGTATTTTCTGTGGGATCAGAGGTTTCCCTTTGTGCCGCTGATTACAGGAACAGACCTTGCCCTAGGAAATCGTATCCACTTGTCCTTTACCATTAATTTGCATGCAGTCTTATGTCTGATATGCCCCTTTTGCTTCTCTGCTGTGAAACTCATCTGGTGACACCAGGCATAAAAAAGCCCTGCACTATTGCCAATGTTTGTTAATTTTGCATTGTCAGTTGCCATTGCTGTTTGTTAAAAGGATATTATTTGCAGCCTGGTTTTCACTGCCTCCTCACTCTGTGCTTAGGGCAGAGAAAACATGTCAGTAAATATTGAACAGCAAAGCTTTATTGTGACTGACAGTTATCCTAATTCTTTGAGATACACTGGTATCAGTAATGTAAAGTCTCTTCAAGAGTGAAGTGCCTGATTTCAGTTTGTTTTGATTGCAGAGCTGATTTGGTTAAATCAAAAAGTGATGGCTGGTGTCATTCTTAATGCAGGTGTCATATGTGCTTTATTTTTTTAGTTCCATGGTGCAAAATTGCACCTGATAATTGATTTTCTGTGGCATGGTCATCTCTAAATATAATGATATCAGAGTACAAATACAAGAACAAATCAGTGGATCATCTGTCTCAGATGCATCCAGCAGCACCTGTTCCCAAATACCTCTTGACCTGCCAAGGAAGTTCCCAACAGCTCCAGGGCAACCCTGCGGCAAAAAGAGGGTCCAGTGAGTCCAGGCAGCTGTTGTAGCAGGCTACATGTGATCTGCATCTATCCCTGCACTTTTGACAAGCTCGTCTCTGCTGCTCTACTTAGTGGATGTCTGCTCTGAATCTCTGCCACTACCCTTCACTTCAGTTTTGCTTCACATCTGTCCCAAGTGCTTCTATCTTCACGTACATTTCTTTGCCTTTTCTGCTTGAGCTGTCCCTTTCTTAGTGCCCCCTTTTCCCCCCTTGTCCCATCTCAGCATATTTTTCTCTCTTTCCCATTGCAAAACTAACATTTGCTGTGACTGCATTGCTCACGCGGCTCATTTTTTGTACCACTTTCCCCTCTAGTATCTATATTGTTTACCTGTAAACTCTTCAGGATAGCTATAGTCTTTTGCTGCATATTTCTGCATACAAAATCCTATGAGACTCATCTTTTGTGTGGTTTTAGGCACTACTGTAGTAAACATGATTAATAATACTAATGCCTACTGTAATGTGCTTGGTTTATAACTGTACCATAAAGGGAAATTGCTTCCTCACCCAGCTGCTGATTGTACTTTGTATTTTGTCTACTGTAACTGTAGATATATGTTTTCCTCTATAAAATAGTTTAATATCCTATTTTTTTCTGGGCTGAAACTGTAACAGTGATCTATTTCTTAGGGTTTTTTTAGGCCCAGAGAGTCCAGGTAGTTTGACTTCACTGAAGTTCGTGATACTGCCCCTGAATCAGGTAGAATAGCTTGTCTGATCATTAGAATATTATTTAATTGTTAGCATTACTACAATGCCCAGGAGCTTTCTTGCACAAATCGTTATAAAAATGCCAAAAAGAAAAAGAAAACATAAAATGTCCCACTGGCTTACTGTTGAATACAGGGGAACAATGGAAAACTGCTCCCTATGCCCATACCAGATGCATGATCTGTATACATTGTCTGGTTTTTGTGGAAGTTTTAGTGGAGGAAAAGTTTAGGGAGGCATTTGGAGGAGCATAGGCAGTGGTGGTTTTATGATTTCTTTTATGCTGCCCCAAGTGTTTGAGGACTTCATCCATCAGAGTACTAGACTGGCTCCAGAAACCTTAAAAAGCTGTAGCATTAGCTAGAAAAAAAATGTTTTGTGTTCCGTTCCAAAGCACTGCAGAGCTGTGAGTGCACACAGACGCAGTGTGATATAGCACATCTTTGTGCTCTAAAGTGTGGTGAAACTGAGTATGGCATAAACCTAACCCAAAACTAAGGGCTCTAGTGTGGCTGCCTTTGAAGATACCTCAGCAGCTGCATTTACCACTTGTTGAGAACAAAGCAGCAGAATCTATGCACTAATATCGTTATAAGCATTGCATGCATATTACCCACACCTGTGCACCTCTGCAAATGCTATGGAATGTAATGGGTCTTGGTAACCTGCCTTTTATATGCTCTGTTAGCAATCCTAGTCATGTCTGTTCCCTGCAGGAATACTCCTCTTGCATCAGCATAGTCTCACACATTCATTTGTTGCATTTTTGGTCTTTTGTTGTTAAAATAACATGGTTGTGGTTTCCTGCAGCAAGCTGTTACTGAACTCATTTCTTAGATTGCCCAGGTTTTTTGGGAGGAGCAGGGAAAAATACTCATTTCCTTTAAGCTGAATTATGCTGTCATGTTGTCATAATGAAAATACTGAAATTAATATTTACCAAAAATCCCATCATTATACAACTGTCTAAGCTAACAAAGCAAATGATGCATGATACCTCACAAGTGTTTTCTAGTATTAAAAACCATGAAAGCTTGAAAATAAAATTTTGCCCTGAATCTAGAGCTGTATATGGTGTATGTATTGCATATACAAGTCTACTCAGAATACTAGTACAAAGGATTGCTTGTGGTGTTGGTTAGGTCCAGTTGAAATCATAACTTCACTAAAACAAAAACTGATTCAAACCTAAAAGGAAATTTCTGTGGTCTATCGCAGCATTGTAATTTCTACAAATTCCTGAAAATTTGTGCAGTAAAATAAGATTTTCCTGTTGATTATCAGCTGACCAGCCAGAGTGGTTGTGTAGCCCTTACTAACACATATACTGCCCACTTCTGAAACTAAACTCACACTAATTTGCTTTTCTAAACTGAAATAAATATCCAGACTTTTGAAGATCTTCTGTAAATGATAAAAATAAGATGACACAGTGATTTTTAGACCAAGAACAAAAAGTACAGTGTATGAAGGTAACTGCAATTGAAGGCACACAGTAGCTGAAATATAGGTAATATTGAATGGAAACCATTTTCACCTAAAATGAATTAACAAGTAAAGAAGTGAGCCCAAATATATGAGTTCTCATACTTTTGGAAATGTGTTGCAAACTCTTTCCCCCTTCCAAATACTTTTCCCTTCCCAAATATTTAAACTTTGCTATTTTTTAATATGGTTCTTATCATTGAAACGAACAAATGCTTTAAAACTATTAATTAACATTATAACTTCTCTACAATTCTGGTATTATTCCTTATTTAAATTAGTTTTTAAATAATAGGGAGACAAATTAAAATCTTGATCCGAGCTATGTGGGAGCAGGGTTATTTGTAAAATGTCATCTAGAACTCCCTTCAAACTGACTTAGGGAGTTCAGTTGTCTTCTATGGCTAATACACTTGAGAAGATAAATGTAGGTGGTCTGATAAATGATAGGTATACTCAAGATATTTGCATCATGATTGTTCTGATATACTTTTAGTCTACAATGTGTGTCCCCGGTGTTTTCACATGTAAAAGTTAGGCATCTTGTCTCGTCTACTGGACATCCTAAAGAGAGGTGCTTCAAGAATGGATATTTTGTCCAGCAAGGGTGGTAATGAAGGTGTGTGAGGTGAATAACTCTCCAGAGGAAGGTTGTGTCTGTGAGCCATTTCCTTCTGAGGCTGAAGGCCAGACATTATCAGCCTCACTGGATTCCTATTAATGAATCTTTATGTATGTTCCAGTATCCTAGTCTATTTGTACTGAAATAGATTCTCTCCATGATTTAAGTTAGTAAAAATTATCTTTCCAGTCTGAAGCTGTTATGCTTGCGTTGTCTTGTACAATTAAACTCCATTACAACACTATTTATAAACTTCTATGGTTTTAGCTGTTTTATACCAGTTTGCAAAGCTAAAGAACACCCCTGACTCTGATTTCAGCGATAAAGCACCTAAAGTGTAGATGTAAAGATTTTCTCCCAGTAATGTAGATGGTTACTGGCTTATGAAAAGCAGCCTGTGTATCTTCAGTCTTGGTCTAGTACTGTAATCATTAGGGAAAAAATATTCTTTATAATGTTTAATAGCCTAAACTCCTTGTCCTGTAAGTTTGTAAATATTTCCTGTGCTTAACTTTGACACAAACAGGTAATCATACATCAAATTTAGAGGCGTTTACAGGCTCACAACCCGATCTTGTGTGTAGTTGTATTCAAATGTTGTAGATAATTTGAGTAAAAAATTGTATTGTTTTTGACAATGTTGATTGCCATTATTAATTGTGGACACATTAAGAAAAAATCTAATTGTATTCTAACATTTTAAATACAAACAGTGTGAAACACCTTGAAATGACACTAAACTTCTGCTGCAGATCAATTTGACAGCAGGGAATAATGTCTGTATTGTCTTGAGAATAAACCTGGTAACAGGTAGAAGATAAATGTGTGGGGAAAGACCAAGGAAGGAGAGAGCTTTGTTGCATCTTTTCAGGAAGGTGGCCAGTACTTTGCTCTCAGAACTGTGGTGGGACTGAGGTGGAAAAATCTCTCACAGTTATATTCAATAAAAATAGTGCAGGAAAAATTAAATTGTTTTATATCTTATGGAAATGTTCTGAAATGAAAAATGTTGTGAAATATGAGAGGCCCACATCCGCTCATTCCTGCTTTTGGATATTGTTAAACTCTCTGTGATCTAACACACTCACAAACATGATGTCAATCACACCAAATGATGGCTGTAGGAAAACAAGATTATGGAGACTCACAGACACAGCTGCAGTGTTCAGGTACATTAATTGGTCCGACCCATGAGAAATGCATTGTTTCTTGTAGCATTTGATGGATTAAAATTGTATAGGCATTGCTGAAACATACTAATTAGTGTGTTAAAAAAGATCTCTCTTTGATTTTTCAGTAGTTTTGGGGTGACAATCAGTTTTAAAAAGAGGGAAAAAATGAACACGGAATAGTTCACAGGCATTTTACAATTACTGAAGAAAATTGAGTGGTCAGGATAGACATCCTTCTCCCTTATGTAAGAAAACACTTTGTCAAGCTTTTGTCGTGAATAGACTATTCTTTTCAAGTTGACATTCTTGATACTACATTTTGTGTGTGTTTTTGCAAAAGAATAGAAATACCTTTCTGACAGATGGTTCCACTGGCTGTTCAGTTTTCAACTAAATATGTTTCCTTTAATTAACGGGTCATAGCTGTCTTGCTGATTAGACCATGGATCCATTACTTGATATTCTTTTCTGCTGAAGCTTTGTTTTTTACTTGGTTGAAAGGCAACATTCTCTTGCTCTCATAGTTGTGTATTGTATTGTAGAGTAATAGAAATTTCCTTGACTTCTGTCTGTGAGAAATAACTCTTTCCAGTGCAGCCTGAAAATCTCTCTGACATTGCTAACTTCCATCTGTCCAAATACACTGATAGTCAGGGCGTCTAAAAAAGGATCTGCCTGTGGTGCAACAGTTTAAGCAGTATTGTGACTACGAGAAATAGTCTGAACTTCTGCAAGTGTTAGAATAAAGGCATTTCAGCAAAATGAACATACATTTTCTGTTCAAAGCCTTAACTTGGCTTCACACCTTCTGAAGGGTGAGTGATTTGCCTTCATCTGTAGAAGAGGAATGCAAGATCACATTTGGACTGCAAAGTTAAAATGAAATATTGGCATGCTACAATAAATCACTGCCACTAACGCTTAAGAACCTTCACTCTGTTTAGCTTGGTTTAGACCTGGGAACTATTCTCCTTGGTAGATATTAGACAGTGTCTCAGTATGTCATGCTATCTGAAATGACAGTTTAATTAGCATTTACCTTCTAATGTGTGTATTCTGAAAGACCTTTAGGACCACATTCTGTCCCACGCAGGCTTTTTAATTTAAAAGGTCATTAAAGTCTGCCTGAACACCTTCTTCTGCTGTTATTCTCTCAGGCCTGGAAAAGGTTAAAGAGACATTCGTTGGCTCAGTGAGGCAGATGACTCATAACTTCTGGATATAAGAGGGGGAAGTGGCTGCCTGAAAAGATAGAATCTAGGGCGTGGGCTCGGAAGTCCCAAAGTAGTCATCTTAGCAACAGACTTAATAAAGTGAAACACCATCAACAGAAGTTTTGAGTTGAAGCTTATCTTTCTTTCTTAATAAAAGCAAATCCCTGAAAGGCACTGGAATAGGATTATATGTAACGTGTGGGCTCTGTGGAGAGCAAGTGACTAGGGTACCTGTTCACAGAAGGGAGCACCGAAGACTAATGGAAAAGGATTGTGCCAGATGAGCAGAGCGAGACCAGAATGCCAAACTAAGTGAATCCACCAGTAAACTTGAATAACCCAGTTTATACCCTTCTCTTAATTATTGTGAGTTTTCTTGCAAATATTTTGTTGAAATTTCTTTTTTTCTCCGTATTAACGTACACCTGTGTTCTGCCTTCACCTCACCGAAACAGGTACATAGCATGCAGCATGCCTAGAAATAGAACTATACCTTTGGGGGGGGTTTCAGTGTGGGATACAGAAAGAAATGCATTCAAAGTGAACATAAGAGAAAAATAAGAGAAAAGTAATCTGAAATCATTTAGCTGTGTTTTCCGTCTGACATTCTGATTTCCCGCATGGAAAAATGTCTCAGTGTATATCATAAAAATAATCTCTTATATGATTATCTCCATGCCACTGCTAAATTCAATTTACCCTTCTTTAAAAGCAGCTAGCTGCTGAGCAGACTTTTCTTTGTTTCTGAGCTAAAATCATCTCTTCTCTCTGCAGTCCACATCAGGTTGAATTTTTTTCCCATTCCATCATAACACTTTTGATGAGATTCTGATTCTCATTATCTTCAGAGGACCAAGCCTAACAGTATTCCTCCTTTTATAAAGTTCATATGTTCCTGCAATCACATCTCCTCAAGAGACACTGGTTTCTGTTATATTCAACTGATTATGTTTTCCTGACCACAGCTGAAATTCATGTCTGTGTTTAGCAACTGCTGTCTTTGCTATAGATGGACTTTTATTTTGCTAATAAACTTGGAATGTGTGATTTGCAGTAACAGGAATTGCTTCTAATCCCTTGCATTTTTAGTTTATTGCTTCAAATGATTGCTCTGAAATTAAAGCATATGTAAATCTTCCACATTGATAATCCTCAGGGACTTTAGAATTATGACCTAATATTGAAAGGTTAAGTAGAGTGCAAGAACATGCAAGGGGAGAACAAAGCTATCCCTGAGCCTGTGTTGTGCAATTTGGGGAAGAGAAGCAATGGGACATTGTTTTGCAAGCTGTTCCACTTTGCAACAGTTCAAAGTCAAAACAATATGGATACAGGATCTCTGGGCTTTTTTATCAATTTAAATATTCATGAGCAGATAACAGCAGTGGATATGTAGCCAGAGCTTATTGTATTCCGTGGATACCTATTTGTCACTGGAATGGGAATAAACTCTAAGGAACTAGGAAAGACAGAAAACAGATTTTGCCTTGAATTCGCCTGGAGTTTACCAGGCACTCTTGTGGTACTTTAATTTGAGATACAGCTCAAGCTCACAGTCTGACATCATCCTAGTTATCTTCCTTCTCTCAGCTTTTAGAGCCCCTGTAACCTGTCTGCTTCTCCAGGCATTCTAGCCTGGATGTGATTTTAGAAATGAAGTTTCTGCAACCTGTTTCTGTTTTTTAATTCAATGAGATTTTATGTTAAACTTTGAATTGTATGTAGCTCCTGATGTCTTAAGAGTTTACATTCACAACTTCTGTCTGCCAGGCTAACCTAAGAGTGTCATTCCTCCAGTCCTTTTTTACAAAATTAATTTCTTTTTCTTCTTCAAGAAATAACAAAAATTGCCCTTAGTTGAGTAGTTCTAATTAAGAAATATGATCTGCTTTTCATATGGCCATCTCTTTGGAAATTTATACCAAAGTAATCAGTTCATTGCATAATTCTTGCTTAATATTCCCTTTAGAAGTGTTGTAAATGAGACAGTGGCAAGCAGGTGCAGTTGCTAAAGGGTATGGCTCGTACAAGTCATCCCTGCCAAGCACAGAATTCCTTTTCTAAGTGCTTCAGAGTCTTAGAGTCAAAGTCAGAAGGAACTCATTGGTTTTATACAGACTGAACTTGGAAAACTAAGTGCCAGAGTCCTCTCTTAAGCCATTTTTCATTAATGTGACACAATTAGCTTAACATAAGCCATGTCTGATTTACATTTAAAGTGAGAATGAAATCTGTGTAGCACTATTTTCTTATGTAGAAAATTAAATAATATCTGAATGCTATTTTTTTCTTTCATCTCCTGGTATTTAATGGTATGGTATTTCCATAACATTCAGTGCCACACAGAACTATGTAGACATGATATTCACCGCTTTTTAGGGTAACTGACTAAAGCACTCAGTGAAAAAAAAGAAGAAATCATTAGCGCAAAATCTGGGGACACCTACAAGAATATCAAGTCCATTATTTTCCAAGCCTCTGCCCTCTGCACTGTATTCTATTACAAACGCAACACTCTCACCCTTCCTTAGAACTGCAGGAGCTTCTTTGTCCCTGAAAAACAGTTTATTCCATTAAAAAGTCTCTATAATGTCTGCTAAATTTCGTAATCTCTAAACTTCCTCATCCAGTCTCTTGCCTCTTATGCACATAATGCCACTTAACACTATACTTCTCTTACCCAAACGCTAAATACATCTCCTGTATGCCTGCTAAGAAACCTCCTGCGGGAGCATCTTTCTCTTGCTGTCCACATAGCAAGAGACCACATACTGAAAAAAGACATTCAGCACCATAAATCTTTTCGTCCATTACACTGAGGTTATCCCCAGGCGTTGCTCAGGTACATCCTCCCATAAAGTGTTATGTCTCCCTTTAATCACCATCACAGCCTGCTCAGCAGCTCAGCCTTGCCTGTGCACCCTTCATTACAACCATACCATAGAGGTCACATATGGCATGCTCACAGATAATCTCTCTGCATCAGTCTGGCTGATGTTCATTTGGGATGGAAAGCTGGGTAGACATATCTTACTAAGTTGTGAGTGCTAAAAGGTCAGGCAGCATCCATCTGAGATGAATAATATGGTATGCTAACATTTTTTGTCTTGTATGTCCTAAATAAAGATATTGCTTCTAAGAGTTAGTGAACATTTAGGTAATTGTAGTTGTCCTGCTGGTTTGCATTTGAGGCAGTAAAAGTTGAGTGTATGATATGCTCTGTAACTAGCAAACTTGCTTCTCAGCTCCTGGACAGTCGGTAGTAATGGAATGAAAGTTTCCCATCACTGGAATATTTTAAGTGTATTGTTACAAACACAGCCAGAGAGAAATCACAGATAAAATCGGTGTCCTACATTGTTGACTGTCCATTAAGCAGTAGCACAGGAACTTTTAACATCTGAGTGAAGAAACAATATATTAATTCTTCTCTCTCATTTAACAATCTCCTTCAGGATTCAACACTGCCCAGCACAAATCTCATTGTTTAACTTCAGGAGCAGGAACAAAGTTGCTCTCGGTTGCCTATTGTCTTCTGCTTTATACCCATTTTTACCACAGGCAGCTCTGGTTGGAAGGTTTCTTTCCTTGGCTACACTACACTACCTGACATACACTGACAGGTAGATGATGTTAAGCCTCTTGGTCTCTTACATCCAGGTGTTCAGAGGCGTTTTTAATAAGTGACTCCCTCTGGCAAATGTTCTCAATTTGAGTAATTTTGAGGTGATCTGTAGAGACTTTCCAGGATCCTTTTAAAATTCAGTTCACCTAGGTCCAGAAAGAACTCTAACTATAGAATGAAACCGTGGTCTTGCAAGTAAACCTTGTACAGTCTTTGAAAATATGTAAGGGGGGAAGAAAATAACCCTCAAGAGCACCACAGATTCTGGATCCTACAGGTATGTGGGCTTAGTCACAAAGAGAGAGACAGAGAAGCATTATGGCTGGATTGTTTATTTAGCACTCTGCTATTTCCTGAATATGATAGTCAATTTTACACAAAGTGGCAGGAGGATATTTGCAAAAACTGGGTCAGTTTCCAGTTATTAAGAATATTCAACCCATGACAAGAGCCAGGCTGTTATTTCCAGGTGTGCATGAAAGGAGTTTTTCATATCTCACAGCCTTCAAGAAATCCAGTATGTGCTAGGTGATTTATCTGTTAAAATACTGACTATAATGACATCTAAATTTGGTGTCTTTACTATGCTCTATTCCATCAGGAGAGATATCAAATCTGAATGTTTATTTTGGAGAACTTTGTAGCAGTAGGTAGAACTGATGACATTAAAAAAAAAGAATTCACACTATTGGTTGCAATAGAGCTAGTGGTCCATGTATTAAAAGGTATGATGAAAAAGCTGTGTGAGTTTTTTTCTATACCTGATTTCTGTTACAGTGGTTCATCACTGGGAAAATACCCCTGGAGGAGCAATGAATTGAACGTAGGCACTGAGCTGACCCAAGGGAATTCCTGGAGATTTTAGGAAAAAAACTTGGCAGGCAGAAAACTTTCAAGTAGGGCAGCATTTATGCCCATTAGGGTCAAAGCTTACGTTTCAGCTGAGATTTTTGTTTGGTTTTTAGTAAAGCCAGTTTTAACTTGTTTGTTGTAATGAAGGTGAACACAATAAAAGTTATTATATAAATGTTATAATCATATTATTTACGTAATAAGACATCAAGGAAGGAAACGTGCTGGCTGAAAAAATGTTGCTGAGTGACGGTATGGTCAGCCTTTCAGGAAGAAAAAACAACAGTCTGAATTCACCATACCATCCTGGAAAATCTGAGCCTTAAAATTACTGTGGACAGTCATTCGCTAAAAAAGTAGTGGAAAAGTAAATTATTTCTGTCACCTGGCCCACGGGTAATCTTTGGAGTTTGTCTACTCCACCTATACCCACTTCTTGTCCCATCATCTCAACTACCTGGTTATTGCTATCAAAGTGCTGCTCCTGCTGAAAAAGGGGTTTGGGAATACATGGTGAAAATAAATCTACTCCTGTCAGAGACGTGCTTGAATAGGTTTTCCTAACCAATTGTCTTTATGATGTTTCCTTGGTCAACAGGAACTGAACTCTTCTGAGAGCTCTGATGAGGCTGGCTAAAGATGCAATGAAAATAATACCCAGAGGGACTGCAAGGGATAACCACTGCAGTTACACAAGTGTCTGTTCCTCCTTTTAAGCAACACATGGATCACTGTTCTTTCCCTGAATCAATTCAGAACAACACGGAGAAGTCCCCACAGGTTCAGATTCATATGTAGTGATTTTCCTGCTTACATCTGGGCACTGTGGAAAAGTGACATTCTAAGACACAGCTCTGCCCAGTTGTGTGCAGGCTTATGAACCAAAAGGCTTGAAAAGCACCCAAATCCAGCATGCTGTTCTTTCACTGCCAGATGTGGCAGATTTACTGCTGTCCAGCCTGTGGACAGCTGGAGCGGGTTCAGTGCACAAGAGCTGCCATCACTCCAGTGAAAGCTTTATCCATTTGTACCACAGCAGACTGGTGCAGGGGCAGAAGTGATAGTCCTTCTTGTCCTGCCAATAAGATGGCCTTCTCCTGCCCCACTGGAAATGTAGAGAGGGTTAAGGCTGCAGGTAGTGCAATATCTATTAACGTGCTGCTTCATTCTTCTGCACTTAAATGGCGTTGAGGGCTACAATCATTGACCACTGAAGTGTTCCAAGCAGTCCTGGCAACAACAATAACATCGAAAAAACAATGTCACCCTGTTCCACATTTGTCATTGCTGCAGGTTGTCTTCCTTCATTGCAGTGACTTGCAGTACTCTGGATGTTTTATACCCCTCATTCACGTGAATGGGGACACACTGCCTCATTTACAGTCATGGAAAGAATGTGCTCAAGGTTGCGGTTATGATTGTACTGCAACTCTGCATAGAGCTGTTAAAGTCAAGCCATTCATAATGGTTCATTTTCCACTTCTGTAATGTCAGTAGAGTTATCTCTGTGAGTGCCTATTTTGGTAACCAGCACAGTAATAGAGCTCAAAACTATTTTAACAGTTTTACAGTTCAATTGTGTATAGGATCCTATGCTGAGCAGCATGCGAGTCATGCTGAGGAGAGTACGTCTCATGACAGCGTGCTCATTTGTGTTCATAGTTGTCCAGTATTTTGCTTCTAGCAATTTAAAAGCGATATAAAGTGTAAATCATAGTTTCCTCCCTGTAAACTGGAGCAGTCAGAAGGAAGCTGAAAGCAACAGGAGCTAAATGGGGGAAGCAGCACTGCTGGTGTTTGCCACAGCTCACTTGAGGGGTTCTGCCAAAGTAATGGGCATGGCCCTGTGGCCCTTTTCCTCCTCACACTCATTTGCGTGATGCAAAGGCCAGGTAGAAGAGGTGTTTGGGGAAAATGTGTCCTAAGCATTACAACTGGTGCCATGGTCTTCACATTTCTTCTGTCTCTTACAATGTAGCTTGTATTTTGTCCTAGTATTTTGTGTGTTAGCAATTAGCATTTTTTCTCTCCTCCTCTCCCCATGGTATGCTTTCCCAAGAGGAAACTTAGTTGATTTTTTTTTTAAATCTCTCTTTTGGAACCATAGTGAGAATCAAATGAAAATTAATTAAACTGATTTACATCTAAGAAAGAGGGATGACTCCAGAAAGACGTAGGAATTGTCAGTCAAGTCTTATTTAATTCTCCTAAAAACTTAACTCTCCATTCAGTAAATATGACCAGAAATCTGCCCTAGAGGATCAAAATCAGTGTATAATTTCATAAAGATATTATGCTTCAAAAATGCAGTTGTTAAGACCACACTTATGTAGTAAAATACAATTAGGCATGTATGAAGAAAGAGAATAGTCTTTTAAAAAATCACCCTCAGAACCTCTGCTCTGAGCCCTCTAGAGTCCATGCAGAGCTTTCATTTCAAAGGATTTGGGACTGAAACTGTGAGTGGTAAGGACTGGGACAGTCCATGTATTATTCTGTACAGATAGGATGAAAACATTCTGGTCATGGATCATTTTTGCCTACTTTAGGCTTGTAACTTATGCTCCATTTGAATAGGGGTGGTGAGTCTTATTAGTTGGTTTAAACATCAGTGTTTCCATAAAAAAAGGTCCTTCCTGCTTTGCATTGTGTGTTCAGTAAAGCAGTAACTTCCTGCCCCAGATAGTCAGGGAACTTTCTTCTACTACTTCGCAAATGATTTTTTTTTTTTTTAACCAGTTTGATGCATTTTTCTGGTTAGAAGTATGTCTAGAAGCGTATGAAAAAATAGAGATGCCTGTTCTAGGTTCAAAATAGTTATGCTAGGGTAGCTGTAGTTTTATGAAAATATTAAAGTAATATATTTCTGAGACATGAATCTTGCAAGTGATTATTTCCTGTGTGTATGTTCCACCTATTTTTCTATATTGAAAGGGCTGAAATCTTGACTCTTTATGCTTAGACTGGGCAGGGCGGACTGTGGGTGGCTCTGTCCTGAGATGGCAATGGAGTGTATCCATCACTGTGTGCCTCTTACAAGCAAGGCTGGAATCTGGTTCATTCAAGGCAGAAAAAACATTAGAAATCAAGTGAGAACTAATGACAGTGTCAGTTATAGCTATTAAGTGCATCTTCCTGTGAAGATATGTCTATGCGCCCTGGCAAGTTGGCCATTACATGGACTTCTCAAACAAAGGAACTCAGGCCAAGGTGGGGATGGCATTGCTTTTGGGGACCAGGTAAGGGGGGCGTAATTTGCATGGGAGCTAGCCGTGTAAAAGCATACTGAGAGGAGATCACATACTTAAAGCTTGATCATGTTTTGAATAAATCCTAAATAAATCCTAAGAAAATAAATCCTAATGCTAAATGTTAGTAATCTGCCAAGTATTTTTGCTGAGGAAAAGAAAGTTAGTATGCACAATAGGAAAGAAAACTTACTGAACCTTGGTTCAGCAAATAGTGACATATCTTAAAGTTTTGGTTCATACCTACACTTCCCCAGAGGAGACACTGGCACTCAGGATACTTAAAATGTTCATTGGTTGGGTTAAGATGACAAAAATGACAAATTCAAGGATTCGGGCAATATTTTGAAGGAAATTTCTCTCTTCTCAGGCTTAACTACTGTTTTGAACATATCTCTAACCAATGTATGTCTGGTTTAGGATCTTAATGATATTGTTTTGTTTCTACATATAGTATTTCCATGCTCTACTTTCAAAATATTTGTTAAAATTTAGTATTTATATACCATTTTATTTAGGTTGGTGATTCAGTGTCAAAAATGAGTTCCTTTCCTTTGAACTCAGTCTGAGTTTAGTTTGTATTCATCCCATGAATATATTGGCTTAGTGTGTAGTGAGGTAAAACAAGTAGGCTCAAAGCAAAGCTCTTTTCTGAGAGAACCCTGGAGAACTGATAATATACTAGGAAAGAAGAGGAGATAATTCAGGAAAACACAAATTTAAAGAACCAAGGCAGATTGAAAGGAAAGATCCCCCAGTCAAAGGACTGGTTAATCTTCTGGTGTGATGTGACTGGGGATGTTACCTCTAGATAAATCTGTATTTATATATATTCTATATATACTGTTCGCATCTGACTTTGGAAGTGAAGATCCTCATGTGTTTTGTCTAGTCCTGAGTGAGTGAAAAACAACTGGTGTGGCAGCATTATGGTTCAGAGCCTTGCCTGAGAGTGAGATATTGCAAAACTTCAGCTTGCAGTAGACAAGGAATATAGATGTATTTGGCCCTTTCGCAATTTTGAAGAACTCTGTGATGAAGGGCATAATCATTTTTACTTTGGATTAATAAACATGTGTTAATTTTGTGACTATTTAATTTGACACAAAGTTTAGTTGGTAACCATAGTAATAGTGGAATGATGGTCATATTTTAGAAAACAGTAAAATTCACAGGAAATTGGTTGTTCCCTGGAAATTGTGAAAGTTCAGAGGTAAAAAAACAAATGTGTAATATTACATTAACTACTATGTATCTTAGAGAGATGAAGGCCAATAAAATAACATCTGTTTTATTAGAAGAAAAATATATTAAATGTACCATATCTTTAAAGAAATTTAAAATAATGGTGATCCAATAATTTAATTTAATTTTTAGAGTGCTTTTGATGTTTCACAGTAAAAATGTTCATTGATATCTCCTCAGGGAGAGGAGGAAATGGCATCACCTCATTTAATTAGAAAGCCAGAGACATTTGATTGACCAGAAAGTGAAAGCCTTACCCATAACTTTAAAGAATCTTCTCTTTCTATAGATAGATTTTTAAATTTCATTAAAAGTGTGCCTATGAGGTCCCTGTATTCCCTTATTTTGTCTTTAAATATTTGCATCTTGCTTGCCTGTTCTCCAAAGACGGAACAAGTTATACAGTACAATTTTTTAATTAGCTACCTGGCCAGTTTTTTAGATTCAAATTTTTTAACAGTGTATTACTTTACAAGAGGGAAAAAAATAATCACATAGAGAAGAATGGAAGTGATTCATTGCCCTAGAAGAAGTCTGCTGTAAACAGCGGTAGGTTTTTTTGTTCTGTATTATTTCAACAGCTTTGAAATGCCTTACTTTATAGAATCACTTAATGATTTGTTTTCATCTTTACCAGTACTAAGCTTTTAGTATGCTTGACTTTAGTAAAGCCTCTGTTTATTGTTTTGTCTCAAGATATCTAGAACATAAGTGCACAATCCAACAAAACCAACACTTTTAAGAAAAGGAGAATTATCTTTCCAGTGAAATACTCGGTTTGAGTTCATAGAGGAAGCTGTGAGGATGTGGAGATTTTTGTGTCACCCAGGAGATATTCTAAACGTGGCAACTAAGTAATGAGAAGGAATTTCAAAGGGCAACTACTCCTATTAAGTTCAAAAGGCGTTTACTTGACCTTAAGATCAGTAAAATTGAGCCTTGTGTTATTTTTATAACATATTTATGAAAAAACTTGCTTTCTGCCTACACACAGTGCTGTTCGTGGTACATTAGTTTCATTTTCGTCATCCTTGAGCTGTCTTAAATGTTTTTTGGTGCCCACTGCACCTTGGGAATTGGAATGGGAAGCAGAGCCTCCTTCTTGTAGCAATGGCAGTCATTTTCATTTTTTAATTAAAATTAATTATAAATTAAAAATGCAAAACATTTGTTTCTGTGGTTCCTCCACGCGCAGGACTGCTAGCTAGCACGCAGGTGATGTTGCAGTAGTCCTTCTGCAGAGGTGGCTAGAGCAGCAGGACCTGCTTCAGGAGGGTGCTGTGCATGCGAAGGATTTTCAGGGTGCTGGAACTAGAGTGGAAGACCTTTTGTAGCCAGCAAACGTGAAGGGCTTTAGTGTAGGATTCCTTTTGGAGGTGAAAGGGAGAGAGGAATTAGATGGGGTTGGAGCTGGATATGTTTATGAAAAGACCAAAAAGAATCTCCACAAATACATTTATAACCCTCCTTCACATTTCCTTGTGAGAGGCCATTGAAATTTGAGTGTGAAGGTTACATGCAAGAGCATTAGCAATCCTTAATCTCTCTTCTAATTCACAGAAATCGCAAATATCAAATCAAAAAGCTATTTAAAGACATGATTAAAATTACAATGACTTTTTGTACTGAAAGTAACTCAAAAATTGCATAATGAGCCTCCATTATCTCTCAGTGATTTCAGAACAAAAGTAGCTAGTCTATCAGAAGATGAACTTCCTCCTTTAAAGTCTCACTCTGCAATACAAGTCTGTGATTTAAAAATGAAGTTTTAAAGCTCGTACCTACTTTGGTTGCTTGCTAGTCCTTCCCATAACAGCACAGTGGGTAGTTCTGTTCCCCAGATTACAGCTGCACATCATGTCAATTTGACAAGCATAGGAGCAAAGTTATTCCCACTGGTCCTCAAGGGTATTTATCCTGCCAGGTGCCTCCCTGCGATCATGTGCAGAGCTGAATCAGTGGCCTGCGGCCTCTCTACTTTAGTTGTTTTGATTGTTTACATAGTCAATTAAACCATCAGTTCCATAACATGAAAACCGTGAACACATGTGGTCCCTACAAAAGAATGTTTAAAATCCAGAGATCCTACATGTGCTCAACACAAAGTGATATCTAGCATATTTAATGCCCTCTTGGAAATTTTAGAAGAACATTGATTATGACCACCTATGCACTTGTACAATTGACTTTTCGAGACAACTGATAAAGAATAGAAATACCAAGCTACTGCTGGAGTCTAATTCCCCCTAAATAAACATATTTTATTGAGGTTAATCCCAAGAGTCTGGGAATTTAAATTCAGCCCTTCCCAGGTTATCAAAAAATGATGGACTCAGCAGAGACCTTGGTTTTATGTCTTCTTACAGTCTTTCTGCTGCCACATATCTTAATCTCCAGTACCCAAAACTCTTTTCTTTCTGTGTCCCAAAGTCTCCTAGCCTTTCAGTTCTTCTGCCCGTAAATTGTGCTAGCTACCTGTTTTACCTGAGTAACTGAAGAACACTAAGTTCGAGCTAAGGACTCTTATGCCTGACCTGTTGCAACCTGGGATTTTGCTTCATCATAATAGCTTGGATGAAGGAACTGCAAAACTGGATTTCCACAAGGGAGCAGTCTCAGTACCAAAGCATTCCTACTTACTCATTCCTGCCCCAGCACCATATTCTGCCATCCCTTCAGCTTTTCTAATGCTTACAATATCTTAACCAAAATGTGAATTGATTAAAAAAAACAAACCAACAAGTAAAACCCACAACCCAAACCTACACTTACCACCTTTCCTAAAAAGGGATTATTATCAGCTGGATTACACCAGTGACAACATTCATCATGTGGCCCATTACCTTTTGCATTCCAGCAGTGGTGGTGTGAGGAGCTGCAATATAGGGAGAGGGTGGTTTTCGTGCTGGCTTCCTTGACAAAGAAAATGTATCATGTAACTCTGAATCTAAAAGTTGTCATCACAATTTGTCTAGTAGAAGATTAGAAGATTACCTGTGCCTTCAGGCTGTCTCCCTTTCCTATACTTACACCATCACAGCAGCAAAAAAAACTCTTCTAGAGAACAAAATTAAGACTTTTGAAATAAAGAGGACTTTGAATAGCAAAAAAAAATCTGTTGAATAAAAAGATTAATATTTTACAAATTTATATTTTCTTGTCTGGAAGAAATATCTAGTTTAAATCCAGATTGGAGACTTCAGTATTATATTTTAGTTCCAGCCCCAAAGAACAATTTTACAGGTAGCTTAAGATCCACAGATACAAAATTTGTTGTGCTTACCTTCAGTAGTACCTTATCCACTATTTGTATGCTTGTAAAAAGGGATGCAAACTTACTAATCATCTCTTGTAACCTCTTACTCATAATCCTTCATTGTATTTCTCACCATAAATAAACATACAGGAGGTTAGAGCTGTGATCCCATATTGTGAACATTTAACTTAGTAATGGGTACATCTAGTGCAGTTTATTTCATATTACTATTGATTCATTTCTCTGCATAAGGTTAGTAATATGCAATTAATTACTTTTCCTATCAGCAGTCACTAATCCAATTCTGTTATTGATGTGATTTTGTGTGTCTGCTCTATGATTTATTTGTCTCATTTTTTATGTGAGAAATAGAAACCCAGAAGTATGGCAGGGGCGAGTTTACTGAGTAGAAGGCAAAGGGTAGGCGATAGCTGGGCAGTCTGCAGTGCCTTCCATGTAGTAAGAAGGGGAGCAGCTGGGGCTCCTTGCTTTGTGGCTCCCACATGAAGGCTGTTTCCCCTTTTCCCCTCGCACTGCAGCTGTCCCTGTCTGGCAGATTATCTGGTATGCTGATATGTAGAAACTGAATCTGATTTCCAAGTGCATTACCCTCAGTGGTCAGCCCTCATTCCTTAAAGACTATGCAAGGGTAAATTAAATTATTTTGCTATCACAATGCTTAAAAAAAAATGATTAATGAAAATTAAAAGGTGGTTATTTTAATTGCTCTTGTTAGTTACAAAATGAGATTAGATATTGAGTTCTTTTAATGCTTGGATGTGTACTTTAGCATTGAACAATTTTGAAAAACCCACTTTTATTCCATTTTTGTTCTGATGTTTTCTACTTTGTCCTTAATTTGTTTCCACGGATGTTTTTTACTCATACTCCATATCTGTCTTCATTTCTTTTCCTTCTCTTTTCACAGTTCTTTGTTTTGAATAGCCATTTGAAAACAATATTTGTCTGGTAAGACAGTTCATATTTAAATTTACTAGAATACTAAAAATTTTGCTGTGATTGAACACCAGTCCAAAGACAACTACAGAGTTTAAATATATCTATGTGAAAGGCAGAAAAACATGTTTGTGAAGAATTCTGAGGGCTTTGAAATATAATTTACTTTTGTATCAGAATGGAGCCTCTAAATTTTTCATACAACTCAGTAAAAATAAAATCTGCTTTGAAATTATTCATCAAAATAAACTGAAATTTTGATGGACTCTCTGATGTTTATAATTTAGCATATAATGAAAACATCAAAACCAGATATAATGCCAAATTGAGGATCACTGCATTTTATTCAGGAGATGTTATAACTAAATATTTCAATGCTTTCAATGCATTTTTTTAAATATTGGTTTTTTAAATGTCAGTAACATTGGGATGGATTCAGAAAATAATTCAGACAGTTCATTTAATAGATTTCATATAATGTGATAGAATTTTTCAGATAATGAAAATGGTTTCTTTACCATTTCTAACTATATTTTCTGCTTGAAACTTTGGGACCCCTCATGTCTTAATTTGCAGTGCCACATGGTCTTGTGCATACACAATAGGTGTCTTAGATATGACTCAATTTACATCCAGGATCGGTACTTTTCTTACTTTGCATAACTATATTTCAGTCCATATCCATCAGACATGCAAAATTAGCGAGCTTTCCCTTCGCACGAGTGCATGGGGTACCTCAACATACACAGAGATATTGCAGAAAATCTGTAATTCTAGGAGGAACAATGAGGTAGAAAATAGTTTCATTTTCTCACAGCAGTGTTCTTACGGGGGACTTTTTTAGTTTTGTAAAATGTGAATCCAAATGTTTATTTTGTTATGGTGTCTTTCATGAGACCTATACTCCAAAGTTACTTACTGAATGGAATGACTGGAATGGGTACATTTGCATTTTGGGGCTTTCCTGTGGCAGTATCTGCTTTATACTTTAAATACAAAAGAGTGAAGAGTTAAAAACAGTGTTTGAGTGTTTCTGCCTGCTGCAGCAGTCCATAGTAAGGGGAGAAGCCAAGCCAGGAGAAGTGTTTGCACACATGTGGTGATAAGGGATATGCTTCATCCATCTAGTGAGAAAGGCAGGAGGGTTCCCGATGCAGGGGGTGGGATGCAGGAGTTGTCCCTGGGGGTGGCTGCAGTGGCACCACAGCCAGGGGTCAATGGACCAGACGAAAATGCTTCTACTCACTTCCGAAAGCCTGCAAACCCGAAGAGGTGTCTGTTGTTTCTTGTGTGCCCTTTTTGCTTCACACCTGTGGGGAACTCAGCAAGAGAGGTGGTGTGTCAGTCCCTGACAGAAAATGTGAGGGTGAGGAACGAGAGGAGGTGGATTTGATTCAAAACCAACTACAGCAAAGTGTACTTTAATCAGTATAAAATCGTGTCATATCATCCATAGATCCACAATTAAAAGAGAATTGAGAGTCTATTAAATTTAGCTTTGTCCAGCTTTCTCTTTGGCAGATTGCAGACACCAGCCAGAACCATATAAGGCCTTAAAAATAAAAATAGGTCACAAATGGGTTCATGTCAAAAGCCTTTATTTTTGAAAATGCAGCCAATAATCAGATCCTTGGAACATTCTCGTGACATACAACTAAGCATATGCATAAATGAATATAGGTGTATATATACTTTTTTCATCATTTTATGATTTTCCTTCAGCGATAGTACATTCAGAGAGCAGATAGAACTCCTCTAATTTCTTTCTCAAGTTATTTTCTGAATGTTAGGATCCTTGCCAGTGTGTGTAAGTTTTACTGACCTTTCTTTAATTGCCCTGGGATTTCTATTACAACATTTGAAAATTGCCATTAGTTTATTTGTTGAGTTGCCAATGCTTGTATTGTGTTTGCCGCCGACAGAGAACTGCAGTAATACTTGCTGATAATATCACACGTTGTTCTTGGCTGCACTTTGGCTCAAAGAGTAGAGGGGGACTGTGTGTCTTTTCCCTTGCTTCAGTGTTCTGTTTTTTCCTAGATAAAATCATTTCACTGAGATACAGTGTTTCTTTCCACCCAGCAGTCCAGTTTAAAAGGCTCATCTCTGAACTTAAATGATTTTTCAGATCAGATAATAACAATATTAACTCTGAGTACCATACATATAAACTGAGAGATACTGCACTGCTTGAATAAAAAATTAATCTCAAACATATTTTTACAGTTTATTTTCATATTTGTGAAGTTTAAAAGTATCTCAAACATTATGTTAGTTGAACTCCTCTCACACACAGTATAGCAACACACAGATGTTAAATAAGTGGTCTTCTGAAGGTCTGCCGACTTTGTTTAGGAGAAATATATTTTGCAAAGCTAAAAATTCTTGTTAAAGCTGAAATTTCAGTAACAACTGAGGCACCAGAGAGCTGGTTTACAAAAATTAAAATCATGAATGTACTTTCTAAGAGAAAGATAAGATCTGCAAACATTTGAGGGATGTAAGCACAAAAAGGACTAATTAGAACACTCAAAATGGATGTGGCTAAATGCGATGGGATAGATGAAAAGCATTTGAATTCTACAGGGAAAGGAAGTTTGTTAGCTATGAGATCTTTAAGCTGTTTAACAGTCCAGTTATACAAATAATAGGAGCTTTATCATGTAAGTAAATCAAAGTAAAAATATATGTTGGAGGATTAATTTTATATAGGCAGAGGAGGAATTAGGTTATTTTTTGATAATACTGCATCCCTGATTAATTAACTCCTGAGCAATCAGAATGATTTTCCCTGTGAGACCTCATGACCTGTGTCTGGAGGTACTACAACAGCCCTGTGAGTTCTGAGGAGTCAAAATAGAAATCATGTATGAGAAGGATCCCGAGCCCAGTTCTTCCTGTCATTGAATCAGCACCAGGACATTGTGCTGATTGTTGCACTGCTGTTACCTTGGTTCACCTGATAAAGCTTGGGTCACCATGTTGTGTTAGGGGAGATGCAGGCACTCATTTATCCATATAAATGTATTGCTGGGTTTACATATCTGCCTGATGTTAAAATCCCAGAGAACTCAGCACAGAGAAAGCAATTGCAGGTACTTTCAAGGTTAGACAAGAGAGCTGACTCACTAGCTAATAAACTCTTGTTCATTATCTAAACTTACACCATTTTAATTTTATTGAGATTTTTATATTCCATCCTCACTTATTCTGGTACAAGCTAATAGAGAGTCAGACAATTTTCTTTTTCTCGGAAAAAAAAAGGAAAATAATAATCACAGATGATATTGTTCCTTAGAAGTAGGCACTTAGTGCTAATATATTTAATCTTGCACCTCAGGAAATACTCTTGTATAGATTCTCAGTACTTGTTCTTATTGCCAAAGCATGCCTTCCCACATCATGTTAAGTTAGTGAGACAGCTTTTCCACTGTAGCAGATTTTTGAGTTTTTTCAGATCTTTGTATGAAAATTTATTCTGACAGCTCCATGTTTGGTCCATCACATTTGCTAACTTTTCTCAAGTTGCTAAGGAGTTTTTTGCGTTTCCTTCCCCTGATCTTAAAATGAAGACTTTTGATTCTTTAAGACTTCAGGTTTATTAATGCTTTTTGATAACTTTTCACAATATCTCTGTACAATGGAATATTCAAAATACAAAGCAAAGTTTTATACTTGACTGTCTTCTTCTTGAAGTTGTATCTGTATCTCAACATAGTACCAAATAACGCCAAATTAAAATGAGCCCTTCTGTCATATATGGGTCTCATTTTAAATTTCTGGGGAATTGGGAACTGATACTACATGGTAAATGCATGTTGTATTTGTAGTTGCATACAAGTGAACAAAGAGAGAGTATAGTACATATTGTTAGCAGAAATAGGAAAAAATACATAAGAAGTTAAATAAATGAAACTTACCCAGCTGATCTATGTGTTCAGATGAGATTCTCTGGCTTATAATAAAATAGAGATTCTGATGCTTTTCCTCTAGTTGAGACATTTTTAACTCCTCTTTGCTACCAAATTTAGGGTCATATTTCCCCAGAATACCATGTAGATATGATCTCTATCTTTTATTCAGAAACTTAATTTTCATTAAACTTGTAGGTATTTCATATTTCTGAGGTCTTTTTTCCCATATCAAACATGAATTAAATTGGCAGATGACTCAGTCTTGTAAGAGGAGGACACAAAACGTGCATATACATGCACATACAGTGTGAAAATTAAGCCATGTCTGTGTAAGAAGCAAGGCTAGAAACTACACTAAAAAACCTCCAATGAATCCTTAAGTGCCTTTGGTTCTTGCAAATCCAGTTTTGTCCTTAAAGTGTTTATTTTTCCTATGTGCTAAAGAAAGGCATTGAAGAGACATAAGAAAAACAAGCAGAATACATAACCACAAGTGGTTGTCATACCTGTTCATTACTGAGGCCAGAGGAAATACCTTGAGAAACTAGGGACAGCATCTAAATGATGTGGGCATTACTGTACCATCACTGCAGAGCTGCATGTATTATAATATTCATCCCAGACATAGCTAGAAAACAAGTCCAAGGAGCTTAATTTTTATGAAATTAGTTTCAATCCAAAACCATTGGTTGTGCCTATTAAGTGTGAAGTCCAGAAATGGGAATTGTGGAAATATGTGATGCTTCAATTTGCCTAATCAATTAAAGCGCTGTGTCACTCAGGCTTTGGTCTCAGGCTTCTGTCGTTACTTAGCCTGGTGTAGCTGCAACATGAAGCAGTGGTGCAATAAACCAGTTTCCTTACCCTCAAATGGAAGGGTCCTTGCATCCACTTGATTTCTGTTATTAGTTCAGTTCCACTATATCAACTAGCCCTTGTTGTCACCAATGATCCCCATAGGGTTGCTGGGCACACATCTCTGCCACAGTGCAGAAGAGGACTGGTAATGAGGTCTCATTTGAAGTCAAATCTTCCACTGTCTTTCTCAAGTAATTTCTAAGACAAAAAAGTGGGCTTAGGAAGCAGGCAAATTTGCATCTTCATCTTAATCAAAATGTTGTTCTTTTGTGAACTTGCTTCCTGAGTGCAGTGGCAGCTCTTTCTACTGCAAAAATTCTGAGCTTGTATAAATATGACAATAATTTCAGTTTCTGAGGTGTGTTTGTTTTGGTGAAACCAGCAGAAAAATGGAAACTGAAATTCAGTATCTGAAGTCAGAATTGAAAGAAAGCCTGATAATTCATGTGAAAGACTCAGCAGTCATATGCAGAAGGGATGTTGGTATCTACCGACATGAAGGCAAAAAGTACGCTGTTCCAGACAGTCACTGAGAAGTCCTCTGTTAACTTGATGTGCAATGTTATATTCCCCAGACACACAGACAGCAGTAACTCTGAACATTTGGCTTCTTCCAGGACAGAGCTCACCTGGAAAGGTCTATTTTGGATGACCTTGGCTAGTTTTGAGAATAGGGATCATCAAGTCCCACCTTAAAAACTCTTTCTGCCCCCCTGGTGCCGGCTTCTCGTGTGACTGCAGTTTCTTACAGCACAGGGGTGCAGGATGCACACTAGCCAAGAGGTGCTGAGGGCTGGTAGGGCATGTGGTTCAGCTATAAAGCCTCACAGACTTCAGATCTCAAACTAGCACTGTGTCATGCCCACCTCCTCTTCCTTTCTCCTCTTCTTTGGAAATCCAAGCTCTCAGACAGGGGAGATCAAAGATACTACTTGTCCTGTATTTAATTCTTAGAGGAATTGGTGGGCAAATGCTCTTTCTGGGAAACCCCGATATTTTGATATTTGGCTTCCATACATAAAAATCAATACTTGCATTTAATTATTTTATTGCTTGGAATTAATTTGGCTTTAGTGTAATAAAATATAAAGAACATACAGAAATAAAGTATAGGTATAGCATGTCACATATAGTTTGATCAAAAATGAAATACTGTATGTTGGAAACAAATTGTTTTGAAATGTTTCCAAAGAGCTATGTTCCAGCAAAACATTTAAAGTCTGACATAACAGTTTGTAATGAAAAAGTCTTCCATCAATTATTTTTTCTCTAACCAGCTCTGGCTATTAAGCATTGTTTCTTGGAGGGAGAACATGACATTTGTTTCGCATAATTCATCCTGATTTCCAGGAGATACAATACCAAGACATAACTTCAATTAATGTGTGATGCCTCCGCTGTGATCCGCATACTATAATGTTTGCCTCTGTCACTCTGATGCCTTGCGGTAATTGTACCCACAGAAAAAAAAATGAAAAGGCAGGATCTCTTTAGCTGATACAGAAAGAACATGGTGGTAGGAAGTTCTCTGAATAGAAGGGCCATTTTTCTCTTGTTCACCAAACTCAAAGTTCAGGTCACCAACCATATGTCTCATATGGTGCTTTTTCTTGTGACGAGGATTGAATGAAGGGGGAGGTGTGTCTGTGATAAAATTTCATCTTTGAATATTATTTTTTCAGACTTGTGCATGTGATTTTGTATGCAAGTGGAGAGTCTTTATTGGCTGTATTCTAATAACATTATTTTATTGGTAGTACTTTTAAAAGGTATTAGTTGCTTTGTTGAATTAGCAGGGGAAGGGAAAGGGCAGCATTACCCAACAGACTTTTAGCTATTTCCCCTGCCAATTTCTAGCAAAGTCTAGTGGGCATTTTTGCCAAGAGCTGTTCTGCATGAAGCAGAGTACTGGCCCCAGCTCTATGGAGCAAATCAGGCATAGCAAACCACTGTCATAGCTGGCAAGTGTGATGGCAAGCATAGTTGCTCTTTAACAGACTGGGAAAATGGCAACATCTCCCACAGAAGTGCAGGAGCCATCACATACATGTGGCCTTGGCCATAACAAACAAAGTTTACTTGTGGTCTAGATCCAAGTCAGTCTTCCATCTGAGTAAATCTGGGTAAAGAGAGGGGTCAGGGCTTCTTTCCTTGTTTTGATACCAACCCCCCGGAATGGGAAAATAGTTTGCAGCTCTCATTTTCAGGAAGAGACACTCTTTAAAAGAAGCCTCAGCACTTATAAAAAGGTAGTCACTGGAGCTATTGATTGTTCACCTAAAAGAAGAGATTGCTTTTTCTCAGCTGTCAGTATTTGCATCATTTTTTGCATTTTTGTAATCACTGTTGTCAAAAGATCCTGAAAAGCATCCCAGTCCATCAGTTGCATTTCCTCCCTTTGTCTGTGAATTCTTTTATGCATAAACACACACAGAGAAGATTGCTGTGTGCCTGGTGTCCTGCCCTAATGTTGTGTGCTCCAGGCTGCTCTGAGACGGGATGACAGAGCTCATGCCTTGAGAGCACAGCCAGAGGCACCTTTAATCTTTTTGGTATTTCTTCCATTTTACTTTTTGTTTGTTTGTTTGCTTACCATCCTTGTCATGCCTGAGGGGAAATTGTCCAGTATCTCCAATGGTTAAATACTTTTTAAAGGATTTACAGCTTTAAGTGAAGTGTAATCTCTTTTCTTGTGGCTGTGAATTAGCTCAGTTCCAAGCTACTGAGGTTTCAGAACATGTTTAAAGTTTGAGATGATAAGACTTCAAACATCATAAGACCTAGATGGTCACATTTTACAAAATGTCAGATTCATCTTGGTCTACTAGCAGAGGATAAAGTTCTAGCTGCTTTATTTTAACTCTGCAGTTTTATAGCCCTTTATGTGGCTGAAATTCTGGAGATTAAAAAAAAGGGTTTGAAAAAGGAAAGGTTCAGAACAAAACTTTCGACAGTTATTTAATTGATCATCTCCCAGGGAAAACAGTCAGCTAGTCAAGTGATGTAAGCAGGAGAAATGTCCAGATATCTTTGTGCTTCTGTCCTACCCCATATGTTTCCATATGAATTCATTTACATTTAGCCATGTTTTGTTTTACAAGCTGCATTACTGTACATGCAAAATAGGATGAAAGGTGATGCTTACTGTCTTAACGTTTTTAACAAGAGAGACAACTACAGGAAAACCCCTGTTAGGAAACATTAAATACAGTATTGTATTCCTTTCTGACTTTATCCTACGCTGTTGCAGAGCACCATTGTGTGCCATTAAGCAGTTGCTGTATTCCACCCCAGAAACACACTTCATTTCACTGAAGGAAAATTCATCAAGATAGCAGAGACTGTGTCAGGGTAAAAGTGCATGGACTGTGCTGGCATCCGTGCTGTGCGTGAATGTTCACCCATATGCTCACACACTGTGGACATGGCTGCATGTACAAACATCATGAGACAAAAACTTGACTGAATATCAGTTCTTTTTCCCATAGTATTTACAGAATTTTCTGGGAACTAATATCCTATTTATATTCTCCTACATTGCTATATTATTTGTAAAAAGAACAGTAATTTATAATAGGTGGCCTAATTGATCTTTTGCTTTCAACTCCAGAGCATTTAATGCATTTTTTAATCTTAAAAGAGCACATCATTGCACAGATTCATGGTAGGCAGTTGATGTTTCTTCACTCTGAAGAAGTTACAACTCTTTTAACTAAGATTATAAATCTAGTGCAAAGCATATTGAGAGACTTGAGTGAAATGTACTGTGCAAAAAGGGTAGCAACGTATTAAATCAAGTTCCATTTTCCATCTGTCTTGGGATGTGTAATGGAGAGCGGATTTAAACTCTGTTTTGACCTTTTTACAGTTACATTCAAATGCTGCTGTAACTTCCTTTACATCTGTTTTTATACCATTGTACTGTCCATTTATTTTCTTTATAGCTACCTTCCCTTTTTCGGGAGAGGAAATGAGTTGTCTGTTGCTATGTTTATGGGCAGAAGTCATGCTCCTCAGACACCAGCATGACTCTACTCCCAGGAAGAGTCCCGCTTGTTCTCCTTACAGGTTGTCTCTGTTCCTGCTGTGGTCTGTGGTTCCTCCTCCTTGAACACGGGAGGCCAGAACCGCACAAGGTATTCCAGACCACCTCTGCTGGAGTCACAGAAACACAGAATCATTTGGGCTGGAAAAGACCTTTAAGATCATTCAGCCCAACCGTTAAGCTAGCACTGCCAAGTGCACCAGTAAACCATGTCCCTAAGCACCACGTCTACACATCTTTTAAATACCTCCAGCGATGGTGACTCAACCACTTTCCTGAGCAGCCTGTTCCAACGGTAATCCTTTCAGTGAATAAATTTTTCCTGATATCCAATCTAAACCTTCCCCTGGTGCAACTTGAGGCTGTTTTCTCTTTTCCTATCACTTGTTACTTGGGAGAAGAGACCGACACCTACCTTGCTGCAGCCTGCTTTCAGGTAGTTGTAGGGAGCAATAAGGTCTCTCCTGAGCCTCCTTTCCTCCAGGTTAAACAAGACCAGTTGCCTCAGCCACTCCTCGTAAGGCTTGTGCTGTAGACACTTCACTGGCTTCATTGCCCTTCTTTGGACACACTTCAGCACCTCACCTCAGTGTCTTTCTTGTCATGAGGGACCCCAAACTGAAGACAATATTCAAGGTGCAGCCTGACCAGAGATGTTTTGCTCACCAAAGAAAAGTACAGATACTTCTTCTGTGGTATAGGTATATAGGTATAGATAGGTATAACCCTACTTCAGGTTTCAGCATATTCACTATCTTTATATCACATCTTTTCTTGGCCATCCCGTCAACATCTTTTCCACTTTATTTCTGCTTCAGATATTACATTTTGCCATTTGACTTTTTTTTCCAGTCTCTGGCAAGCAGTGTGGTCCTGTCAGCTTCCACATGTCACATAGCTGCAGCCCGCTTTCATTTCCCCTTCTTGGCCGTACCACGCTTTTGCAACTGTGCCAATACTGATGTCTGTGCAAAACATTGCTCTGTACCACACCAAACTGCACCTATTCTGTCTAGTCTTTCCTGAAAGGAAATTTTTACAGCTGTAGAATCCTTCTATGCATGACATCCCATAGAATAAAGGGAATGGACAATCAATGATTAACAACAGTTAGTGTAGACTAGGTAATGTCTATGTTCTTTGTAAACTGAGAAACTTAACCTGTTACTATCAAAAGGAGAGTAAATAATAGACCCTTTATAGTCAACTGCCTGTACCCTGTCAGTGGGGAAAGGACAGTCAAACTCTCTGGAAAATAAGAATGTGTGGGTATGAGTTTGGGAAAGGGAAGGAGGGGCTATATTCAGCATACCTCTGCTTCAGCCACTTGGGCTCTGTTCCCACAGCAAAATCTCTCAGTGATGAACGATGCTGACAGTACATTTTTTCAACAGTTACAAGTTATTTCCTCCAACCCATTTAGTAGAGGAATAACTTATTGGTTTATAACAACCAAACTATTCATTATTTATGCCTCTGCTCAGTGTCACACAATAGTTTCCTAATTGGCACACAAATAAGCAGTTTTGTCTTGTCCATTTT
>WKFP01013546.1:122770-163041 GCA_011057875.1 Pterocles orientalis | reverse complement strand
CTTAGATGTATGTCTTTTTTTCGTGGTTTTTTTTTTTTGTTTGTTTTTTTTTTTTTTATGGTGGTATTGCTTTAGTGGTAAGACTCTCCAGTTATACCATGAAGGGATTTTTGATTTATATTGGTTTTCTCCTTCAAAAAATAAGGCATATTATGATATGTTCTTATATTTGGACAATGTTGGATCAGAAGGATTTTATTTTTTCCCATCTGAATTAAGAAGTGATGTCTCCGCTCTGTTCTGTTCTGGGTTCAGCTCAACTTTGTTTAGTATTACCTATGAAAGAGGTTGTTAGCCACATCCTTTGGGTTTACCGAAGAGAAAATACGTATGGATAAAACGATTCGTAATGTTGCAACTTAAACTCTGTCATACATTTACAAAGAAGCTGTACAAAAACAATTACAGAAAACTGTTAGGCTCCAAGCTCACAGCAAGGTCTGTCCAGTTGGGCCCGAGTTTCTTCCAGGAGGTGACCAAAATAAACAGTGATTGCCAAACCCCAGGGATAGATCTGTGCTGCAGTCAAAGAGAGGAGTAGGTCTGTGCCCCGGTCAATGCGCTGCCATAGAAGTCTCTAAACATGTAACTAACTCCCTGTTCTGTTGTAAATGTGGCTGTATGGCCATCAGCAAAGAGTTTAATCCGCTACCGCTTTGCTAACTAGGAGCATTAGCATTTCTCCATCTCACAAGACATTGTGCCTAGAAGAGGTTCAGAGGCTATGGTCACAGTCTCCACATAAACATCTAAGAGAATGCTATCTATCTGAAAATATTTTTATCAAAATTCTGGAGAAATATGTTGATCCTATGCCCTCAAGGGTGAAATAAAGGTGCATAAATTTACCAGACTTCCTAGTTATAATATTAAAATATTAAATACCTTTAGAAAGAGATTTCTGTTAAGTCATCTGAATGGTGGAGATCTAGCATCTTGTTCTTGTTTTTTTTCCATAGGGTCTTTTAAAATGATTAAAAGGTTCTTTCTGTGTAAGAATATTTATTCTTACTGTTCAGGAATTATTAGGATGATTACAGATTAGTTAACTAGTTCCCTGTCGTGTTTCCTAATTT
Organism: Pterocles orientalis; assembly: GCA_011057875.1. Classification (NCBI taxonomy): domain Eukaryota; kingdom Metazoa; phylum Chordata; class Aves; order Pterocliformes; family Pteroclidae; genus Pterocles; species Pterocles orientalis. The sequence goes on along the minus strand of WKFP01013546.1, from coordinate 161,965 downwards.
AGTTCCAGATTATCTTAAATTCTAAAAATTATGTTTTTCTAGTTAAACTGGTCATCTACATGGGGTGAGGGAACATGTTATAAAAAGTCTGTAGCTCCTAGAGTAGTCAGCCATGTTTTAAGATTTTTTCAAAATAGATCATGCATTCGTGTGACTGATACATACTGTTGCTCAGTTTTGTCCAGCTGAGCTGCTGTTAAATCTAAATAACAAAAAAGAAAGTGATTCTTTTTATCAGGAGGCTGGCCTATGAGTCAGCAAGTACTTCCTTGCAGAGGAATAAGGGTACATCATTTACATTTATTGTCTGAACTGCGTGTTGCAGGACAAGAAAACCAGCCTCCCTAGTGAAAACCAGAATGGACAGAGAGGATCTCTTCCAGGGCAGCCTGAGGCTTTTGATCTGCTTCCACTGTGGAGGAAATAAGTCTGTGCTAGATATTTGCTGCCCTGTATTGCCTCTTGCCCTGCTGCAGGGAGACCAAGGATGATGCCATAACTACGTGACATTTCTCAGTCCATTGATGGGACAGCTTCTCTTTGTGCTGTGCCTTGCAGGAGGTTAAAAACAAAGCCAAGGTTCAACCCTAGATTATGTAATCAGTTAATAAATAAGAACATCAAAAAGAAACAGTTATAAACACACATTCATACAGAGTGCAAACTCATGGCTTTGTTTCAGAGTCTGTATTTCTTGTTTCTATTGCTAGGATCAATGTAGCTCAAGGAAATTCACGTTTGTTTTCTCTGTACGTGAGTGGTTTTGACACTTCGTGTTGCAAATGTGCATATAACAGCACCTTTATTTAGTGTTAATGTCAACACACACAGCCTTGCAGCATCTGTGGAACACCCCTAGCATGCTTAGAAGTAAGGCTTAAGGGAAAAATCATTTGAACTACTTCTGTTTCTTTCAAGTGGAGCATGGAGCAGATTCATATGATTCGAATTTATGTAGTCCCAGGCAGAAGGTATATCCTGCCTACAACAAATACTCCACTAATACAATAAGAACATATGAGAAACAACATTATACTTATCAAACCTGACTTGAAACCTAACTTTTAAAAAGAGCACTGAGACTTCCTGTTTGCATGTTTTAAGAAAAAGTGACAGTATAGGCAGCCACTATAGAGTCCATTTATAACATATACCAGAATTAGAGCAGTCATTTTTTCAGTGCATGCTGCTTCTTGAACAGGTACAGCACACAGCCAGCCTTCTGCTCAGGGATAGAGGCAGCTGAGGGGCTTCCTCTAAAAATAAAGATTTCACAGAATCACAGAATCCCAGAATGTTAGAGATTGGAAGGGACCTCGAAAGATCATCTAGTCCAATCCCCCTGCCGGAACAGGAACACCTAGATCAGATCACACAGGAACACATCCAGGAGGGCTTTGAATGTCTCCAGAGAAGGAGACTCCACAACCTCTCTGGGCAGCCTGTTCCAGTGCTCTGTCACCCTCACTGTAAAGAAGTTTTTTCTCATATTCAAGTGGAACCTCCTATGTTCCAGCTTGAACCCATTGCCCCTTGTCCTATCACTGGATGTCACAGAGAAGAGCCTGGCTCTGTCCTCCTGACACTCACTCTTCACATATTTATAAACATTCATTAGGTCATCTCTCAGTCTCCTCTTTTCCGAGCTAAAGAGACCCAGCTCCCTCAGCCTTTCCTCATAAGGGAGATGCTCCATTCCGTTCATCTTCGTGGCTCTGTGCTGGACTCTCTCCAGCAGTTCTCTGTCCCTCTTGATTTATGCTAAACTAAATTTTTTGTATGGAATTTCATTCTCCTTCTGTTAACTTTTCAAATGTAAAATAAAAATAGGACAATTTTAATTTATAAATTAATATTTTTTCATAGTTAGTTGAGGTTTTCCAAATGTTTAGAACAATTTATAATAATCCTTCTTAAATGTTGTCTATTTGGCACTTTTTTGTTTGCCTTAATTCTGAAAAAAGTACTTTCAGCACTAACAGCTTTTTTGACTAGCAGAAGCTGGACAGCAGTCAGAAACTGTGGGATATCTAGTTTCTGAATGCCTTCCAACTTTTGCCAGCTAGAAACACAGCATAAAAAGAACAAGAACTACAAAAATTATTTTATTCATAGAACTAGAATCAAAGCAAGAAGAATCTGTTAAATTCAACTTTTAAGAAAATTCATGCTGACATCTGTGGACTCAAATTCCCACACAGTTTCTTTTAAATTATTCTGTTTCTAGACCTGCAAACAATTTCCTTTAGACATTTGTCCAAACCACAATTAGGATTAGATAATTGCTTAATGCAATGGTCTTTATGCAAGGGGTTGCAATTACTGCAGTGAAGTCCAGGGCAAGTTCTGGCTGAATTCCCCTCAAGGGTCTGGAGCGAGTGCACACAGGAGAGGCAGCTGTTCTGTCCTTTGGAAAGATGATCCTTTCTTCTCCATCTGTTCCACTCCTAGCCAACTCAACTTGGCCAGGTCCCTATCCTCACTGGGCAGGCAGCACAGATGGCAACCTGTGGATTTTTTTCAAATTAGTTTGAACTAGGGTACCCAGTTTTCCTGGGACAGGACATATTTTCCCACGTATTTTTGAGCCTTTCATATTTTTTCCCTAGCTTTTCTTTGAACTGAAAATTGTGGAATCTTCAACATGAACCTGTGAATATTTGAGCAGACTCAGAATTTTATTTTCCCCTTTTTGGCTAAATACTCTTCCCCTTCTTTAATACTAGAAATGATCTTGTACTGGAGATACCAGAGAGAGATATTGATATACAGTAGAGAATAAGAAGTGACTACTGTGAGTGTTGTCAGGTGACATCCAAAAAAACTCCGTGAACTTTGTACAGTCCTCTCCTTATAGGTCATAACACTTTATTTATTAATATAAATCTTCATGATGAAGTGCAGCCTCAGCAATAGCCAGTGGTGAACTGAGCTGACTGGAGCAGCTGGAAACCATTCAGGTCCCTCTCCAGAAGCTGGAGCTGCTGCAAACTGCCTAAGCTGGGGCTGGCGCTACCATACAAAACACTGAGAAAACAGGATTTTTTCTCACTGTGTGGGTCAGTCAGGCCCATTTTGCTATCTGGATTGTGGGGCTTTTAATAGGAGTTTTAATAAAACAGTTCCTACTGTTTGTTTTGATTTTAAATCTAAGAAATTCTGTTGTTCCTTTCTCTACAGTCCCAATAGTGCAGTTTCCTTTAGCTGTCCAACTGAGCAACAAGAGGGATCCCACCTAAGTTAAACTCGGTGTTGAAAAACACCTGCTCACATTCACACCTGTCATAGGGTCACATCCTTGCGGTTCTGAGAGCCAGTAGGGAAGGAGCTGCAGGACCATATACAGATAAAAGAAGCTATGTACATTCAGGGAGATTTCTTGGGGCATGTAAAGGGGAATGGAGGAAGGAGAAACAAGACCAATATGTAAAGCACCATTAAGAATTTCATCACATGGACAATGACAGTTTTATAGCCTGCTGGAAAACCAGAAAATGGATTTCTCACAAAATCAATAAGCCTCCTAGAAGATGGTTCCAAGAGGGTTAGAGCGGCACATATCAAAGCAATCAAAAAGCTGAAATAGAGGACTATTTAAGCTCTTGGATACAAGGGAACAAGCTGTTAAAAATCAGATGGTCTCAGCTGAGTTTTCTATATTACTTTAATCTATGAATCTATCCTATTTCATTTTCATCCGATGAAAGGCTGACCATTTTTGAAGGGAAATGTGAGACTGAAATAAAATTTTCTGTAATGCTTGCTCATCGCTATTTCAAGAAAGTGTTTTAATTAGGTGGGTGAACAGGCAATTAATAAAGCCCTGAGTAACCTGAGCACCAATCACAGTGGTTTCTTGTAGGATTTTCTTAACTTGTCCTGTAGTTAATTTGCCACATTCTTCTTGTCTTACCAGATTTTAAATTCAGTTCCTTAATAAGAAAGACTTGGGAATATATTTGGCTGCAGAATGATGTTTTTAAAGCAGTGAGGTGTAACCCCTCCTGAGGATCAGAAAGTCTTTGAGATTGACTGAAAAGCTTTAGGAAAAGCTTAAGAAATGCTTTCTTCTAAGAGAGCTCAGGCCTTCTGTGGGAGTAATACAGACAACCAAAAAAACCAGGAATCAGATTTTCAAAAAGTTAGAGACACACTGATATATATTCTACTGTATTTTAAGGTTATAGCTTGAGAAGTGTTTAAAAACAAAAACAAAAACAAATCTAAGGAAATAGATTGCAATTCAGGGGCTGTGTGATTAAAACATGGGACTACATTATGAGGGAAATAATATCACAGCGCCCTTCTGATCCCGAAATCTTGCAGCCTCTTGTGACAACGGGCTGCATCCGCTGTTCCAGCAGCCTCTGCTTCTGCCTGCTGTGGGGTGGGCTAACTGAGGGTGAGGTCATCTGAGGATTTATTCCGATATACAAGTACTTTTTAAAGGTTGATGATTACTTGAGGAGTGAACCATTCTCTCAGAGTCATTGATGTAAGGAGAAACTACTGCTGTGGCATGTTTAGATGGAAATGCCCACAGGAAAACATGGAGCGAATCCATTAAGAGTAAGGAGGTAGAAGCACTCCAAACAGATGGATAAAGCCCTTAAAGCCACTGATAAGAGAATTAGATGGGGGGAAAGAAAAAAAAACAAAACCAAACTCAACAAGTTGTAGGTTTCTCTTTCCATACCTAAAGTTCTTTGCTGTATCTGCAGGAATGGAGAAAAGTAAACAAAGGCAAAAAAATGGTCATTAACTTTGTGCAGCATGAGGAGTCTACTTAAGGGATCACAAGGCAAGTCTCAAACTTGCAAACCAGGTGGACAAAGGAGATAAATTTCCAGTTTCCATTGTCTTGGAGTGGTCTGCAGTCATGCACAGTGTAGTTTCTCACACTTCAAGTCTTCCTACAAAAAGTGTTTGAAAGCTTTAGTGCTTGCATTAAGGGATGAAAGCAAATAGAAAAACCTAAAAGTTTTTCAGGGAATAGTTGTTGTCTTGTCAGTGCTGTTAGAAAGTTCTGTACCATTGTGTCTCTATCTTACAGTAGATTTTTTTTGTCTTGCTGTTGTCATTGCTGTTGGTATGACTTTTCCTCAGAAGAGTTTTCTGATCCTCATGTTGTACAGCCCTTGCTGGAGTCCCAGTGTGGCTCTATTCAGGTAATGGGAGAGGGAGCAGTCACACCCCAAAGGAGAGGCCACCACCATCCCTATCACTTTGGTGGCTGCATCCAGCCCTTACTTATCTGTTGCAAGATAAATATATGGAAGAAGTCAAAATTAATGTAATTCCTGACTTCATTGCTTGATGACTTAGCTTCAAGTGAGCTGGTTTTCTCCTACACTGCTTTGGAATTGTGTTGCTGTCTTAGCTGACACTGTAAACTTGTAAGCATTTCTTTTTAGGCTGAGAATTGAAGGTCCCAGCACCTAAACTTGAAGATTATCTGATTATCAAATCCTGAAGGACTCCTATAGAGCGTTACAATAGCATGCAGTTGTTTTAGCTGTTTCTAACTGGAATTTCAGGTGCTGTTTACAGATGTAATTGTCATATTACTGGTTTTCATCTATTGGGACCCTGGAAGTTTGCTAATGCAGCTGAACTTTGAAGAGCTTCTGTAGCATATCTAACATCTCCAACCTTTGGACAGAAATACTCATCACACTTGTTTGACAGAGTATATTTAGTTTCATTGTTCAGCTTGAAACAAGATAGATGATTTCAGGTTACTTACCAAGTCTCTGATCTGGATGTTTCTTGGGGGCGGTTTGTTTTAAAGCAAGATGCACACAGACAAGCAGGTGGAGGAGCTTGTTCTGGAGCTGCACAGCTGAAGGCTATCTGTCTGCGACCAGCTCTCTGGCAGCCAGCTTTGTCACCTCTGTAGGACATGTCCTTATGCAGGGACAAATTCCTGGAGCCTCAGCATGCAGCCTGTTCTCCAGAGCCACGTGCCAGGCCCCTGTTTATGTGGTGTGTATCCACCACAACAGCAGTATACCTTGGTTTTCCAGAGCAGCTTAGATCAGTACAGATGGAGCTAGTTACTGGCTACTGGCTAAGACAAATAGATCAAACTGAAGAAAAAAAGAATTTGCTTGTCTTCCAGCTCTTGGGAGTTGCAGTGAGTCTTAACCATTTTTTATTTAAGCACCTCAGGATGCCAGTCAGCATTTAACAGGATCTGAGAACCACTTCTATGCTATGGATTTGTTTTAGCTCTTAAATGTGAAGGCTTATTCTTTCAAGTGCCTCATGTCCCACATTCCCTCTTCAGGGTTCGGAAAATTAGTGCTCTGCAGCCATCTCTGAAGGCTGCCACAGTGGGGCATGGCCTTATCTGATTATGAATGAGACTGTGGGTTAAGTATGACTCAGTGTTGTTTATATAGGTTGCAGAGTTCTAATTCAAGAGAGAGGTTATTAAGTTTTAAGTGTGCTACTGAAGCTTTTGAAGCATTAACTTTCCGGACACATGCGCAAAATTGAATCATAGAATCATAGAATCATAGAATAGCCTGGGTTGAAAAGGACCATAGTGATCATCTAGTTTCAACCCCCCCGCCATATGCAAGGCCGCCAACCACTAGACCAGGCTGCTCAGAGCCACATCCAGCCTGACCTCGAATGCCTCCAGGGATGGGGCATCCACGACCTCCCTGGGCAACCTGTTCCAGTGTGCCCCCACCCTTTGGGTGAAAAACTTTCTCCTAATCTCTAACCTAAACCTATGGCAGATATGAGAAGCCTGACCACCAGTGAAGACTGAAGCAAAGCACTCATTAAGTACCTCAGCTTTTTCTATCTCTAAAGAAGCCAGCTCCCCATTACCTTTCATCAGAAGGGGGACACTCTCCTTGGCCTGTCTCCTCCTGCCTAAGTACCTGTAGAACCCCTTCTTGTTATCCATCTGTTATCAGCTCCATCTGCACCTTGGCTTTCCTAATCCTATCTCTGCACACACGGACAACAGCCCTGTATTCCTCCCAGGCTACACAACCCCTCTTCCACTTCCTGTACATTTCCCTCTTTTCCCTCAGTTTAAGCTGCAGGTCCTTGCATAGCCATGACGGTCGCCTGCCTCCCCTGCTTGACTTCTTTTGCTGGGGTATGGAGAGCCGCTGCGCTCTCAAAAGGGTGTCCTTAAAGAGCTGCCAGCACGGTTCTGCACCCATGCCCTTAAGGACAGTTTCCCAGGGGATCCCACTCAGTAGTTCCTTGAGCAGCCCGAAGTTTGCTCTCCTGAAGCACAGGGTCCTGGCTTTGCTTTTAGCCAGGCCCACCTTCCTCCAGATTACAAACTCCACCAAAGCATGGTCACTACAGCCCAGGCTGCCTCCAATCTTAACCTCTCTAATGCTCTCAATTGAGGTGAGGTTGCACTTGAGAGTGCAGAACAACGACATTGTCATTAACTTAAAACCCAGGATAATAAGTGGAAAAATGTTCCAAGCCCAGGATAAATGTAAAAGGTCTTCCAGGATCTTTTACTTTTTACTAATAAATGAAAAAGTGCCAGAAGAAATAAAAAAGGAAAATGGTAATGGACTTTAATGAGCAATTTACTGAGTCTGTAAATACTGCAGTTGTTTAATCATTAATAGTATGCTTTAGCATGATCTCAGACAGAGTTTATATTTTATATTTTTAAAGTAACTTTTTAGTTTTTATTCTGGTGTTTGTAATGGTTGCAGCATAGAACAAAGTATTATTGTCTACCTCAATAAAGACACTGTGTGATAAAATGCAAAATGATAAGGCCAGAAATGCTTTCTGGATAACATTTGTCAAAACTGTTTTTAATTTTTGACTGAGTTTTTTTTTACAGTTTCAGTACCTATGAATAGAAAATGACAAACATGCACGACAGACACTGAAATGAGGCCTGCCCAATAAAAAGAGCCCTTTGCTGTCCTTCCTAGTGTCTTTGGCCATCCATCCTTAAGAAAGGCTGACTCTGATCATCCGGGTTTATGTTTTGGGGTGACTATATGAGGGAGATCAATGGCCTAGAGATTAACGTGTTATTAAGAGCCTCCTTTCTCCTTCAGTGTGTTGTGGGGTTCAGAGGGTAAAATCTCCCAAGTGACCCCTCTGGAGCCACTGGGCAGTCCCAAGACTAGTTTATTCATGGATTTAGAGGCTGGAAGAGGCTGGCCCAGGAGCAAGTGTTATTGAGGCACACAGCTATAGTGTGAGATTAAAATGTCATGGAATGTTGTCTCAAGTTTGATGTCAAAAGGAGTTGGATGTAGTATAAAGTAAGCAGATATAAGGCAAATCTCATTGCAAAAGGAAGAAATGATAAAGGAATATACAGTAATGTACAAAGCTAAAGTATATCAGCTTGAGTGTCTTTTCCTTGAACAACCCTGTTCTTTCTGTGCCAGCAGCTTTCAAATGCACATCATTCTTGACCCTTTTCCTGCCTCCAGCCTTTCAGTTTGCATTTTCTCTGGGACATCTAGGACATATCCTTCCAGATATCTTCCTGTCATTTTATTGTACTGACACTTGTCATACTTTTCTGTTCCTTTCCACTGTTTGCTTCTAATGTCACGCTAAATCATGACTGTCCACCCTTCTGGGCAGCAGCTCCATCTTTGTTTGTTAGTGGGTCACCACTTGTTGAGACTTAACTGATACAAATCTCCCACTGAAGGCAGAATGGGTGATGACCTAGTAAAATCAGATTAATTTTTGCTCATAGAATAAATTAAGACTTAAAGGAAAGGTTTGAATATAAAGCAGTTCACCTGGTTTTTGTCTCCCTTTTAAACTAGCATTCAATACAACTTACATTGTGTCATGTTCTGTGATATCCCTTTATTTATTTCTAAACAAATACATTCTGAGAGGCAGTTTCCTTCTGCAGATGGATGTGTTTGCTTTACTATTTCCTGTTTATTTTCCCACAGTTAATTTCCTTGTAAATCTGAAGTTTACACTTTGTGGTATGAGATGAGAACTGATTATAATACATAAACAACATAGTGAGAATAGCTGTAAACCAAAACACAGTGAGAGTAGATCCACTCAGCAAATCATTAAAACATTATGAAAGCCCATTTCAAAGCATTTCTCTTTATATAAAATACATTTTTTTTGTTTAGCTTTTCTGTTTTATTTACTGGAATAACTGAGAGCACGGTCTTCATTTTTTTGGTGCAACCCTCTGCTATTAAAAAAAAATATTTAAATTAGTTTCTGAGACAATAATGGTAACATGTATAGTGCGATATTTTGCATTAATACTATGTTAACATACAAATATTTTATTTTGAATGGATCTGTTTATTGGTTTGGAGTTATGAAGTACTTTAGATGAGCACAGCTATGTGCTTTTTCAGTAAAAAGTCCGAAGCTCCTCAGAGCTTTTCATGGATGGTGGCAGAATTTAACCAGCTATCAATGTTGTGCCTGTTGAACAAGCCAACATTATTCTTCTGAGTGTTGCTGAAAAACACATGAGTAAGATCTTACTAATTTGAAGATAGGAGGGTTAGTGAATCTGAATAATTTCCTGAGCCAGAAGAAATACTGCCTGGAAGTGAATGATTCTGTGAAAATTTTGTTGAAATGTTCAGCCAAAAATTAATGTCATATTTGTATTTTTCATTTATTTAACTTTCACAAGAAAATAAATAAAACTGAGTTGGCAGAGGGGACAGCAATCTCTCGATTGGGCTGGATGAAGAATTCAGGTCTATGGGCTTTCTGTGTGCCCTGGGAGGTCCAACAGTTACAGAGTGAGTCAGAGTTTCTGAATCAGCAGCTCGGATTTGTGCTCACATATTTCGGTGCTTAGGTTTAGGTATCCGGTGTGGAAATGCTGGCACAGGGCTTTACTTCCTCAGCAAACAGAAGCACAGCAGCAGGTCTGCTGGTTTGTGTATATTTCCGTAAGTGGAGGTTCACATTTCTGTTTTCCTGAAATGACTGGCACGAATCCGTAGGACTGGCTTACATTAAACTGCAGGTAATGATCAAGGGTAAGAAAAGAAAGAGTAAACTTAAGTAAATAGGAATGAGGTAAATGACTTAAATTGGAAAAGCAGCAAGAATTAATGTGCCTTGGGAAAAAAACTAAAATGATCTATGGAGAGTAACATTGTTGAAGAGCTATTGTAATTATGCAAAGTAGTCAGCAAATCCAGGGAGCTGTCACATATTTTATTAAACTGGTTAGTTTGGTCTGTCGTTTTTAACGACATGTTCTTCATCTTACATGGTCAATACAGGTTTGCAACAGTGCACGTTTCCTTCATTTGGCGAAGATGTTTTCCTTTGCATTTAAAGCAACTGCTATAATTCACCTGCTTCATTGTCAAATACTGTTCATAATTTAGAAATAATTAAAGGCTTTTACAAGAAACATTCATCCTACTGTTCATTTTCTGAAAAGGTGAAATACTTGTTGAAGATTTTCATTCTTTTTGATTAGCACTGCCTGTCTCAGTAAGGTTTTGTGGAATCAGTTCAGTACAATCAATACACAACTTTCAGACTGAGAGATATTTTCTTGTCAGACTGAGAGATATTTTCGTGCGATTACTGTTTATCAGAAATTAGTATTCTGAACATTGGTTTCTTCCAGACTTCTTGATCCCTGGAGTCTTTGACTCCCACTATTTATTTATTTATTTAGTCAATTAAGTTTGTTATTATGTTTACAGTAAATTAAAATCACAATGTATTACTATCTTGTGTCTAGCGAAAATGGACAATAGGTCAGACTAGCAGCATGTAGAAAATACAGAAAAAATTGTAAATAAATTTTTGTGTGGACAACTCAGGAAAGAATCCTTAATGAAAGGATTCCTCAAAACAACTCAGACTTTAGAAGTTTGAAGAGCTAGAAATCAGAATTACATGCTGAATTCCATGTTAAAAGGTCCATTATTAGTGTTCCAATATCAAAAGCTCTGCAAAAATAGGAAATGTCAAAATTGAGGTGACTTGCACATGCTGATATATAGCCTTGATCCTTGACAATCTCACTGCAAAGAGCAGCTCAAAGAAGGGCGACAAGAATATTTCCTTTGAAATGTTGAAGCCTTTCTCAGCTCTTCTGCTCTCATTCCTTTTTCTCCCCTGGTCTTGCCATCCAGCGTGCCCTCTTCACATTGTTTTATGTTCTGCTCTAATTTTTCAGTTTGTTTTGAATGAAAACAGAAATTTCCTGTCAAGGTAATGTTTCAGGTGATGGAGGAGAGGAGCAGTGAGCTTGGACTGATGGTGCTTCTCCAACCCGCGAGGCAGTCTGCCAGGGTCACGCTGTAACACTGGCTGCCAAACTGCCGGATCGTTTCATATTCCTACACAGTGGTCCAGCTAAGCAGAGAGAAAGTCTCTCTCCTTTCATGTTTTCCTCCTCCTTTGTCCTGTTTAGAAGGACAATTCAGAAAATAACCGTTATTGTTTTACAGGAGTTTTACAACATTTGCGTGTGAACAACATTGTCTAAGCATTGAAGCAACAGTGGCACTGTGTGGATTTAATTTTTTTAAAAAAAATATCTGGCTCCTATTTAGCTATTTTGAAAGCAACTGAACTCTTTTCCACACTTGAGAGTGTGGCAAGATGAAAACCTGTCAACATGCTTAAAACTGAGATCAATGCATCAAAGGTGATAATAATTTGGTTTTATAGGCACCAGAGAGATCCTGCAAAATCACATATTTGTGTTTCCTCTAGTATCACACACACTTGGAAGTGCTGTGCTGCCAGGGTGCTTGAAACTTCCCAACCCCTTCACCAGGGGCCTCTGGGAAACAGGAGGGCGAGAAAAGAAGTGAGGCAGCAGCAGGGGAGGAGCAGTGCCTGCAGACCCTTCGGTTGATCTCCTGGGGCATTCCAAAGAAAATACTTACCTGTCTGTTGGTGACAAACTAACCTACAAGCGTGAATTCTTAGATATTATATAGGAATCTGATAAATTAGGGTAAGGAGGCGGGAATCTCTGCAGCATGGTTAAATACTTCAAAGTCATCCATAGGGTCATTTTCGGTGTTTTGTTTTTTTTAAAGCACAAACTCCATATTTGCACTAGAAAGTGAAAGTCTCTGTTCCAGAAGCAGTATTTGTACTGAACACTTCAGTGCCATTGCCAGAAGAGACAAAAGTTTGCGTGTGTCATGCCAGGAAATTTTTTAGTAATTTAACAGCCATTAATATATATCAGTACATCTTTTAAATATGTTGTAATGTCTCTTTTTGTGACCAGAAGCGCTATTGCCTAGGGTGTGAATAATGGGATTAGTATTCTGAGTATGGCAGACTCTGTGCGTGTAGCTTTTGCATTTAATAAAAGGCAATTACGTAAAAGTCTGGGCTGTCATTCTCAATTTTGTACATGATCCTTATGGAAATAAGGAAAAAAATAACAAATTTTCTATTGTGTTCCCAAGGAGAATTCGTAACTAAAGTGAAAAAATAATTCTTCTTGGAATAAGCCAGTGCAAATAACCGTACAACTTTTCTTTATTTGAACAATGCTCCACCAAGTGTCTTTACAAACCTCAATTACAGTTGCTATATTCTATTTTGTTTGCTTTGCCAACCTGTAGAAATAGCTGTCACAGTTTATGAATGCTACACTATGATAGAAGGTCTCTGTATCCATAAAAATAACCAGCATATGCTGCCTAGTTCTTTTTGCAGACAGAAAGAAAAGGAAAATGTTAACACCAGCCAGTCCTTCTTTATTACCAGGGCTGGGAGTGGATAGTTTTAAAAATGAAAGGAAGTTTAACAATGCAAGGCACATATTTCTGGTTGTTATCTATAGTTAGAAGAGTAGTAAAAAGGCAGCACCTGTCTTATATCACTCAAGGGTGTTTGGATGACCTATTCAGATAGAGAAGAAATGCTATATTATTTCAAAATTGTATGTTTCAGAAACTATTTACATAAGTATATGATATAAAAACATCCACCATCAAAAATATCCACCTTCAGTAGCTTTAAAATTTCATCTTCCCAGGACATTTGATACAGCTGTGTGTGAGAGAAGGAGAAAGGAAAAAACCAGTATTTGTATGAAGAAATTGGTAGGGTTTGTATGGGTGTCCTTCCTTGTAAAGTTAAACGAAAACTTCAAAATCAAATACACAGGGGTTAGGAGTATGAATCGGAGTCTGGAAAGCACACGTCAGTATAATATCAGGCAGGAGATGGTTTACGACAGTTAGAGGGGAGGATCTGCAAGCAGAAGTTGTACCATAATGGATTACTGATGAATAATTCTGATAATGAAACAAAATTAATTATTGGTTTGTCACGGCAACTGTAAAATGTAGGTTTTACTTGATGAAGCAGACAAGGATTGACATTGATGAAAATGAATTTAGACTAGAGGGAGCAATGTTTTGAACTATTCAAAATAAATCGGAGCTGGTGCAAGTTACAGTATTCCTAAGGGAGATACAAACAGGCATTTTATCACCCGATGTGAACATCAAACCAGGCCATGTTAAGCAGGATTACATTTAGTTCCACCTTTCAAAGTCCCATATATGTGGATGTATCCATAGCTGTATGTATTATTCACGCTCTTCTTGAGAGTTCAAGACATAATACATCTTAGAAGGATGATTGTTCTTCAGCTCTTAGTACTCATCTTCCGAATGGTCTCTAGGCAGAGGAGAAAATTAATGGTAGCTCCTTTCCTTTTGAAAATGACATGTTTGGCAAGTCTTATGGAAATACAGTCTACTGGACAGTTTCTTTAATTTCCTCTAGTCTTTGCTGTTCTTTAAGGGACAAATCAAGGAAAGAAAAGGTTAATGGGATTGTATTTTACCCTAATTTCCATCAGCATAAGCTTGGAATGACTAGTGAGTCTGCTCTAAGTTTACACTGATATAAATGAGAAAATAAATCTGCAAGAATGGTGGTTCCTAAAAATTATTTTAACATTTCAAAGCTTTTCTCCACACTACCCTCAAATTTAAAGTGCAATTCGAAGGAATTAATGTGAATGTTACAATAGCTGCTTCTAGGCTTGCCTTGAAGGTGATTTAGTCTCAGTTTAGACAAATTACTTTTTATTTAGTTTTGTATTGCTACTTTGTTTTTGAAATGACAATTTCATCCCATGTTATTTCAATTTCAGTGATCAACTACTAAGAAATATTGCCTATCAGACTGCAGTGACCACTTTGCAGCAAACTAACCAGAGGTTCTGTAAGTCCGATTCCTAAATTTCTCTGGAAGCATGCAGTCAGTTCAACTGTTAGTAGTAGTAAAGAGAGCATGAAATATTTTAAACACTTGGGCTTTGACCATCAAGCACGAGTGGATTGCTGATCGATATATGCCATTTACATTGGAACTGTTGCGTTCACTGTGTAATTGTTGGAAGCATGTAGAAGACATAAACATCATTTTTTCATATAAAATCAACTTGCTGCTTCTTTGAATGAGAACCGTCTTTGTGTTGTGGCTAAGAGACAGCTGGTTATTCTGATTCTAGCAGTTAAGCTTAGATGATGTATTGAAAGATCTGATGTATTATAGGATCTGTTTGTGTTTGCAGAGTAAGATTTGACATTTAGTGATAATGAAGTAACATCTGGATTATTTAGCACTTCCTGCTAATAACCAGATGAAGAGTAATGGAAGAACAGCTCTTAAAGTTTGAGCTTCCTACTTCTGATTTGGAACATGACCTAAATGTAGTGGCAGTTAATAATTATAATCAATGGGAAACGAAGCCAACACGTAAACATTTGAAAAGTTTTTTAGAAAATTAGTTGTTTTTTTTCTTCTGTTCTCTTGCTTCTGTAGAAGTACAGGAATCTCCTAGGGAGAAGAGGGAGGGAGAAGGAGAGGGGAGGAGGATGTGGGTGGCAAGAGGTGAAATATGTGTTTCTCAGGAGATTAAACTGATTAGTCGGTTTATATCACAGCTCAGGAGACTTGTCTTTCCACATCTGAAACCTGAACTCAGAAAAGTGTAACTATGCCTTCTCTGTACTTCAGACAAAAGCAGACGTGACAGGTTTGGCCACCTTCCATCTTGGAGAAGCACCAGGAGGATTCAGGAAGCTTTTTTTCTTTGGCTAGAAGTGTTAGATCAGTCGTACGTTGAAGGCACAACTGTGCTTGGAGTTATTGCAGACACCAGTCACAGGGTGACGCGTCACTGTAGAGAGCTATTGCAGAAACATGGAAGGAAGGGATGGTCTCTCACTACAGCCTAGTTTACAGTCAGAATATCTGATATAACAGCACCGTAAATCACAACTGTTCCTTCTTTTTTATTATTTGCTGTACAGCAATTTACCTCTGTGATCCAGTGTTTCTAACATCTTCATTGCAAAATTTTGCAAGTTTTATATAAACAAACAAAATACTACAGAAGAGCTCAGACCAGTCTAATGCGATGAAGCTGTGACTTTCCAGTCAAGCCTGGCTTCTCAGTTAAGAGGAAGCCAAAACTACATTTTCAGGAATCAAAATTCAGAATTTGTGGACACAGTTCTGTAGTAATTTAAATGAATTAAAAAAATAAAATTTATTTAAGCTACTACAGAAATTTATGCTCCTAACAAAACTGAAGGATTACTCTAATTTTCAGCTATCGCAGTTCTGTTTTTTCTTTTTTTAAAAAAAATTCCAATCACTCTTCATTACTGTAAGATAAAATATTTGAAAGCTGAGCAGAGTTTGGTGGTTTTTTGTTTGGTTGGTTTTGTTCTACAAGATGATAATTATGTATAGTTTTAATAACTTTGAAAAATATAGTAATAAGAAACTGCAATTGTATTGTATCACCTCATGTATGTAACAGCCCTAGTACATCTGTTGTGGTCTAATCTGGGCACTTTTATCTTAGAAACTGAATATACTTTGCAGACTATACATAAGCTGCTTAAATAGTGATAAAGATGAAGGCATTTTGTAAAACTAAAATCTGGTTTTGTAAGAAAATACTATTTTGGTACTTTTTTTGCTACTCTTTTAGATTAGCTGTATTTTTATTAATACATATTTGGGTAATAATTTAACAAAACTATTCATTTAAGATGAGATAAAGTTCTGTTGAGAAGACTAATACAGCTTTAGGAAGAAATTTAAGTCAAAGTTTTATTACATTTTGGGACCTAACTGCTGCATAAACTTTATGCTATGTTTCTGCATAGGCATGTTTTCCAGTTTGAAAACATATCATAGAGATCTTGAGTTTTGAATTTGGTGTTTGAAATTCAAGATAGTTTAAAATTGAAATTGTATGTATCTACTTCTGTTTTTCTTCTGTGATTTAAATTCAAGAAGTGGAGAAGTCCCCAAAGTGTGGAAAATCAGTGTTTATACAAGATTTCTCTAATGCATTTTTTGCAAGGACAACCTTAGGTGTGTCAAGTACAGCATTTTTAGTACCCTAGTTGTTACTAAAGTATCCTTATGTAGTTATTATCTTGCAATCAACTTTACTATATTAGGACTTGCATTAAGACTTATGGAATGGAAGGTTTGAATGCTCTCAGTTTCCACTTTTCCTAAAAAGAATGTTCCAGGTCTGCTGGAGCTCTCTTGCTCCGTATTCCTTTAGGTTCTCCACCCTCTTAAAGCCCGTGGTAAGAAGCACTGTGCTGAAAGACCACCACAGGCATTGGGCTTCCCTAAGCTGAGCACTCACTTCCCCAACTGTGCTCTCCATAGGTAATTAATTAATCTCTCGCTTGCTGCCTGGGGTAATTTAGATGTATCTACAAGTCTCCTTGGCCATGCTTTCCTCCCTGACTTCAATATACAGGTCTAGATTTAAAGGTGGGTGGAAGCAGATGCATCTTCCCTCCTTATTGTCTCAAACACTCTCCACTGCATAATACACCTTCTGCACAGCTGGAATGCCTGTGGGAACAGTCCCTGTCAAGTCCCCACTGTGGTACTCGTGATTTATGTCACCTATTTGCAAAGTAGGGGAAGACTTAAGCCAGCCCGTACCATGTCTCAGACACATTGTGCCATCACTATAGGCTAAAGGAAAAATCCCTGTGTCCCCATTGAGATCAAATTAGTATGAAGGGAGACTGGTAGAGGACTATGCCCCAAAATCTTGCACAACACATTAAAGTTAACATCCTCAGCAGCTTTCTCCTCCTAACTTAATTTTGCTTGCACTAATGAAAAGCCTGTAGCCCAGTTCTGAGTACAGCCATCAAACCAGAAAATCTAGGAAGCCGTACTAAATAACATGTACTACCATCAGTTATGCACTAAAATAGCCAGAAAACAGGTTTTATGTTTGAATTCAAGTCCCTTTCAGGAAAACATACAGAGGAACTTCATACTGAGCCAAATCCATCTGGATCTCACAAATGAACAATTGCTAGTTTTATCTGTTATAAAGAGTATGGTTTATGGTGCTCAGTATAGAGGCCCTATAAAAATTCAATAATAAGGCTGAGGATTGTGTCCATTGTGGGTGTTTACTGAATATATTTAGCAACTACATAAATCCTGTTTCATTAGGACGAGAAGAAAATTTTCACTTGGTTTGCTTTCACTCACAAACCTCTAAGTTTCTCATATGTTTTCTCTTCCTGAAAAACCTGTCAAAGACTGATAAAATATGTCTATTGGTATATTAGATTTTTCATTTAATTCTGTCATGGAATCCCATAATTCCTCACTTCTTGTGCATTTCCCGACTTTTGTAGATAAGATGCCAGTAACACTCAAAAATGACACCTCTATTATACATTGGAGATGTATATGTGTGTGTGTGTATATACATATATATGTAGGGGAGTGTAGTGATAGGAGGAGGGGTAACGGTTTTAAGCTGAAAAAGAGTACATTTAGTTTAGATATTAGGAAGAATTTTTTACTGTGGGGGTGGTGAGGCACTGGAACTGGTTGCCCAGAGAAGCTGTGGATGCCCCATCCCTGGAGGTGTTCAAGGCCAGGCTGGATGAGGCTTTGAGCAACCTGGGCTAGTGGAAGGTGTCACTGCCCCTGGCAGGGGGGTTGGAACTCCATGATCTTTAAGGTCCTTTCCAACCCAAACCATTCTGTGATTCTATATTTATGCCCTGCGCCAATATGAATCAGTGCTGAATGTGTATGTCTGAGACTGGCTGGAGACTCTGTAGATGGCCAGAAGTTCTGCAGCACTGTTGATTAACATAGCATCTCTCTCCTTTAATTCACGTTGCTTTTTGGTAGGAACAACATAGAGCTGGGCCTGGATGCAAAGCTGATTGCTGCTGTATCAACATGATTCACAGATGGAAAATTACCAGTTGCTCTGCACAGTGTGGTGAAATATGTGAAGATGCCACATCCACTTGAAAGGCAATTGAGTGTCTGTTGAACACATGGATTTGTGTTATTTGGAGTGTTGTGGACTTAAAACACAATATCAAGCTTTGGCTCACAAGGAGAGGCTATGTGTAGGGAGGGCAATTAGTCCTCAAGAGAAAGCAGAGGGCTTTCTTCAGATGCTTTTATCTGATGTTCAGGACTAGCTTTCCCACACAATACATGGTTTGTTGGGTGGAAAGGACTGCAGGACAAAGCGTGGGAAAAGTGATTTATGAATATTCAAAGCTATACGGTATGTTCACATGAGACGATAAAATGCTGTGAAGCAGATCCTCCAGCTTAGTTTGTGAGTTGTTTCCTGATACAGTTTGTATCCTAAAGGTCTCCTCTTTCTTTTCTAGTACCTTGCTGAGACAAGTCACCCCCTTAAAATCTTCTAATAACTGTTTCAGAAATAAGTAGCCTTTTACGATATGTATTTTTATCCTTTAATGTTGATGAAACTGGTGGTAATTTGCAGAAGAGTCCCAGGGAAGAGAGTCACTCCTGATGTGAGGCATGAATGGTTTCCAGTTTTCTTTCTGTAAGATCCAGTGACATGGCTGACCATACTTTGGGTATACATACGTATTGCACTTGAACTCACAAGTAATCATCAGCTGCCCATAGATACAGGCCAATGTTCATGTCAAGTTGACATCACATTTCATCTCCTGGTAAATCTCTGGAAATAAATGTCAGCAAGTCAGTTTACTCATCACGATTTTTCTATCACAGATTAGTCGACCACATCACAATGCCTGTTGGTGTCCCAAAAGTAATTCATTAACAATTTTTTTCACTCTTGCTGTCTTTGAAAAAAATGGACATAAGCCTATAGACTAACTTCCATACAGTTTTAATACTCGGCACTGTTGGGAATGAGCGAAATACATTCCTTTTTCTTTGTTTCACAATTCAGCTTTAAATTAATTAGAAAATGTTTTAAATAGTCTGCTTTAACAGACAGGATTAGAAATGTAGCAGCATTGAACACTTTTATAACTATTATTCACAATCAAGTTCTATTGTTCTACAGCCGTCACTGTTTGCAGCAGGCTCTTTCAGGTTTTATTTTTCTTGTTTCTGAATACCTTGCTCTTGTAATTGATTCCTGCAGGAATTTTGTATCTTTCTTTTTAAAGGATATTTCCAATTAGGCTGGCAGTTTGTTTGTATGCTAGGATAAAAGAAGTGTGTCATTTTCAGTAGAATAAATCCATTTTTACTTTGTGAAGAAAATGTGTCAAGAGCATCTGAGATCAAAGTCTGTAACCAAACTGACAACAAAGATTGTCACAAATGACGAAATGTCTTCCTGCAAAGAAGAAAATCTTTGTACAGATTTGGTCATAAATATAAAGCCCTCAGTACACAGCCTCCAAAGTAAAAAATGAAGTTGCAGATGTTTGTGATTATTAGTTTGTATATACTGAGAAGAAATGTGCTGAGAAAACTAGGAATACATGTCCTTGTTAATGATATCTGTTATTTTACTGTGAAGAACCACAATTAAAGTTAAAATTGTACCTTTAGAATTGGTAATGTCACGCTTCTAGTACTGGAGGAAAGGCAGGTAGGAGTAACAAAAGTTACCAGATGCTGAGAATTCTGTCTGTGCGTACACTAATACAGGAGATCTCTTGTTCATAGCAGTTTTTTAAGGACGAAAATATTTTGCTTAAAATGAGTCATTACCACAATTAACTATTTCTAGCATGTATATTTTTCATATAGAAAACACAATGGAGGCTTTACCTTGACACTCAAGACATTTCCTTCTTAGTTTCCAAATTTAGCTCTGTAGTGTTTAGAAACAAGTGTACTAAGAGCGGTTCATTTCCAGACGTGGAATCCTATCTCCAATGCGGGTGTTATCCATACAACCTTGATTTCCCATATTCACAGGAGACATTACAAGTGTGTGTGTTCCACCGTGGCATGAGGGCTGACATTTGACTCAGCTGATGCAAAAGTGGAGTTTTCAGCCTTTCACAGCCTCCCACTGACCAGCTGGCTGATGTGTGGCCGTAACAGCAGGAGCACCATGAGCCACCACCTGCAGTGGTGTGACATCTGTTCACGCTCTTTCACTTCACCTACGTGAGACGAACGGTATTTCTGCCTTACTGGGCTAACATCTTCACCTCCCACTCTCTCCTGGTTATCAAGCTGTGGCAGAGACAATTTTTCAATAACTTCCCACTTCCACTGTTCAAACAAAGTTATAGATATTTTCTGATTACTTCCCTGAGGTTTGCACAGAAATTTTGTTGTCCAGCCCCAGCTGAGAGAAAAGGACAGACTGAAAATAAATTTGGTGAAGCATGCTATTAAGAGATCATTAAGTACAGATCTTCATCAATAGACATAGGCTAAAATAATAGCACTTAAATGTCCCTGCTCCTGGTACAGAAGTGCTTTAGCTCTCATTATTGTCTTTGTTGAGCTCTTGTTTCAGCAGAGCTGCATGTTTCAGCCTGGTCATCCCGTGGCACAGGCAGAATCTGTAGCTTTCTAAGCAACAGGAATTTTTATGCTGGATGGAGTCCATGAGCAATAAGTCATCATTCGTGGGAACAATTACTCAGATTACTGTTATTAGTACTTTTTGCATGAATGCAAGCAAACCATAATTGACTCCAAAAAAAAAAAAAAGGGAAGTATTTTTCATGGGAACTGAAAACTGACAAGACCCTGTAAGCACAAAAGGGCACAAAAAATGTGATTCATGTGTCAACAGATGTTGTAAGCCTTTTTTATTGTAGATAAGAGACCTTCCAAAAGTGAAAACTTTAAAACCTGTAATCACATTTTTATTGAGTTTCAGGTGTGAATGTTGTGAAGTGAGCTTTTCCATTACAGTTGTTGCTGATGCACATAACATTTGATCTTGAACGGTAAATATGTTCTCAGAGTTTATAATAGCAGAGAACAAGTCTTTCATTTCTTTAGTACTGTATTCTTCCATCACAAAACAGTCAAGTGCCAAATAAACTCTTCTGTCAGATTAAATTATAAAACTATATATTTCATAGACTTGTAAAAACTATAGACAGCTAAAACTAGTTGGTCCTTCTAGCCCATCTCCTTGCTGACAGAAGTTTCCTCCTTACAGTACTTTTCTCCCTTTGCCAGTTTAGTCTGTTTAATTTTTTTGCCAGCTTAGCATTTTAAGACCTTATTTCAGAGATTCAAACATATCCTAAAGGCCAGGAAATCTTCCCTACTGCTCATATAGAATTGTGTACCCTTCTTATAACACTATATGTAATCCTCCCTTTCTTGGAGCCACACTGTGATTTTTTTTTTTGCCCCCCACTGTCAGCTTGTGGATTGTTCCTAAGACACTTGGTGTTTCATTGCTGGGAATAATTTCATTGAAGATATAGGCACAAACTGTGAGAAGAATAATGTCTCACTGATTCTGATACAATTTCCAAAATTACTAGGTGCCCTTCAATATTTTAAGTTTTTCTCCTGTAGTTATCATTTTGCTTAAACAATGTTTCCTCACTCTCTTCCTATAACTCAAGTACTCCTTTTCCTCAAACTTTTTTATTTTTCTTCTTTAATCTACAGTTAGTTTGTAAGTATCTTGTACAGATCAAGTTGTCTGGAATAGAACTCTCTATTAGAGTGTAATATGACTGACATATCTTTCAGCCTTTAGTCCTCTCAATATGAAACATCACAGAATTGTGCGTTAAGGCTGTAGGTCATGAAGATCTCTAAGGTAAACTGAAATTCATTTATAACTAAAGGATAAAAACATACTTGTATTAAAAAAAATCTTTAAATAATGCAATTTTTTTTCCTTTGTTCAGATGACAAAACCACCTGAACCATCTTCAGTTCAGAATTTTGAAAGAAGTAACAGGTATTTCGGAATTTCAGGTTCTGTTTAGTGTAGTACAACTGGTGTAATAAAATCAGGCAACTCAGGCAACTGCAAGCATAAACATGAAGGAAGAATGTGGGGATGTGAATTGCTGCTTCGTCAGAGTTGCTGAAGTTCTATTCGAAGTTAGATTGTTGCTATTCTTGCACAGAATAATATTTTGAAGGCAGAAAGGACAGAAACTGCAAAAAGCTGCTGCCTCCCTATCTGTGCAGGGAGGTGCAGTTCCAGCTGCTGCTCTGAGTCAGGTGTGCAATAGCAGTGCTGAGAGAGGTACCAAACACTTAACAAGTAACAAACTGAGAAAAGCCAGTTAATTCTCAACAGCTAATGCATCTCTTGTGTATGGGTGGAGGATACTCTGGAATAATTTTTCAGGGAGTA
Source organism: Pterocles orientalis (assembly GCA_011057875.1). Taxonomy (NCBI): domain Eukaryota; kingdom Metazoa; phylum Chordata; class Aves; order Pterocliformes; family Pteroclidae; genus Pterocles; species Pterocles orientalis. Next base: position 139,353 of record WKFP01013546.1, on the reverse strand, counting down.
AGTAAGGAATCTCGGTGCAGCCTGCCTTCTCAGGAGGGGAGGGAGCTAACTGTGTGCTACAGGAAAGCACTTATGCTATGAAAAATTTATTCCTCTCGTTTAAAGACACAGAAAACTAATAAATGCTGTAATAGAAGCTCGCTGATATATATATTGTGTTGCTCACAGGACAGTCATAGTTGGATGACTATGTGTAGTAGATCTTTGGAAGTCCTTGACTTCCCTTCATTGTTATTTCCTGTTTCACTTGTGTCTTATAAAAAACTTGTGAAAAACCAAAATCTGGTATGTATGTATCTGGTATACATATAAATAGTACAAGAAAATTACGCCATCCATAAAAAAAATTGATAACCATTCTGTTCTAGTTTCATTAATATTTCGTGATCACTAAGAAGACATTCTAGAAAAGTTGTATGTGTATGTGGGCATATAAATTCATGCACGCTCACGTGCATGTTTTCACGCCTAACTGATATGCCTGGCCTTGATTAACCTGTCCCTGATAATAAACTGCTGTTAGCAGGAGTTAAAGATGTGGTCTGAGAGAAGAGAGGCAATCTTGCCAGCAGTCTCTGTAAATGCACATATCCATTATAGTGGCATCAGTAGTAATAACTCCCATAATCAATATATTAAACTGTCCTCTCTTTGCTCCTGTTATGATGTACTTTCAGCTTTCCCAGACCTATTTGTTTAAGTTGGACTGTCTATATGTGTTTGTATAAATGCATAAACACACAATATTTTGGTCCCTGGCAAGAATCAAATCAGTGATCTGCTTTGTACATATCTACTGCCAAATTGGAAAAGTGAAAGGGAATGTTTGGCAGAGGAATAGGTTCTACTGAGGAATGATATCTTCTTTCATTGCTTAGGAACAAGCTGGTTTAAACTTAACCAAGTTTTTTTTAAGATTATGGACTGAATGTACCGAAGTTTGTTTCATGAAGTCCATGAACTAAGTCAGTGGGTGCAATGAGGGACTTTAATACTAAATCTGCAGTTTCTGGAGACAGTCTGTCACTTTTTAAAACTTTAATGTATAAGATCAGGCTCCAAAATAAAGTGCTAGGTGTGTAATGCATCTTCAAATTTTCAAACATCCTGAGTACCTTTACTCCCATTAATTTGAACTTAGAAACTAAATATAAACCCAAAGAATTTATTTTTTTAAAAAAGGTGTGTACATAACCAATCGCAGTCAGTTGTGCCAAACTCTGTTCTGACAAACTTCCAGTGCCGTTTGAACTGGACTCAAATCCTACCTGAGTGTAAGACTGTCCAAACCTGATGCTTTCCCATCATTTTCTGGGTGCTAGAAGCAGGGCCAGGTGCTGCTGGTATGAGTGTGGCTGTGATTGTTCTTGTTAAACCCCTTCCTGCCTGCAAAAATACTTGTGTTGCTTCATCACTGTCATCTGCAGAGCTGTGCTTAGAGGTCCACGATATGTTCCAGAACATGCTGGAGTTACACTTTCATCCTTTAGATAAAGATGTGCCTGTCTCACTTCAAGTCCTTGTTTCTGCAACTCAGCAGCTGCAAGGGAACAGGTTTGGGCTGTCAGCTTGCCACCGACTGAGATGGCCAGATGCCAGGGCAGTTGCCTTGCAGCAGTGGGGTAACAGAAATGTGGCAGTCTGAGGAAAGGGTTTCCTCCTCGATATAAAGCAGAGCTTGAACACTGTGAGCTATCAGGCTGGCAAGGTTGCGAAGTATGGGTGAGCATGGAATTCAAGGACTTGGGCAGTTGCCCTTGGCAGGAAATGTGTTCTGTCAAAAAAAAACCCTGCCACAATATTTGCAGAATTAACTTACTTTAAAAGGTTGTCCATGAAACGCCTTGCTTCACTGCAAGAGGTGATCTGCGACTTCTGTGATGGTGCTTGTTATAACTTTGCTGGATTTTATAAGAAGGTTTTCAATCCATATGGAACTATTTTTTATGTTTGCTTGGAAAGACTATTTTGCAGTGTTTAGAGATACTAAAAAACATGAAAGACAAATTAGCAATTATTTGAGAGCTTAGTATATGAAAAATTAATTCCATAGACTCAGTGCACTTGTAAATAATTATCTACAGTTCAGAATAAATCTTTTTTTTTTTCTGCATGGGTAGATCAGCTGAGGTACAAAACACTTAAAAGCCAAAATCTTCAAACAGAGTTTATGTGAGTTTGTAGTTTGATGTTCACCTTAAGCCATCTTTTGTCTTGATGTTCTGGACTTCTAAGCACTTTTCATATACAATAGCTCAAGCTGAAAACCAGCCTTAGCATCTTTGAAAATGTTATCATGAGGAGCTCAGTTTCAAAGTCATACAATCACTGTCAGAACTAGAAAAAAAAATATTGACTGCTAGACTAAATGGTTGACCTGACCCTCAGCAATGCTAGAGATGTCAGATGGGACCACTCCCTCCCTTCTCAAAAGGCTGTGTGGCAGAACCACCTCTTTGGAAGTATTGGAAGTTTAGCCCTAAAATTTTAACTTTAACTTCTTTCTTCTTAAAAGTTGATGAATTCATGCCCCCAAAACCTGCGACTTTGGAGAAAATTTAGCTGCAACTAATTATCTGAGATTTGAATGCTTTGGTTTTAATTATAAGCCAAATGCGAATCATGTGAGTGAGTATGAGTTATAGTTGTAGGACAATACTTGAATGCCATATACCACATGTTAACGGTTTCTAAAAATATAGGTGTAAAATCAGCATAACCTTATATCTGATTCTGGCTCTGGACAGCATCCCAATATTGTCTCTAATGGCTTACTCCTGTATATCTTGTCAGAGGTTTCTTTCACACCTTTGGAGTGTTGATGCTTTAATTCCTTTTGTGACGGTTTTTCTAATTCTGCAGATGACCAAAAATGAGTCATATTGGATCAATCCTTCAGTTTGGGCATGTATACCATTCAGAGGGACCCACTGTTCCCACAAGACACTTCTTGTAGTTCAGTTTGTACTCCTGAGCCTCCTGCAAAGCCTTTTAGGTCAGTACTGCTATAATGCTTGAGAGAAAAATGTCGGATGCTTGACAAAAAGTCTTTTAAAGAAGCGACTCAGAAAAACTCTGAGCATTTCTAATGAGACTGTGTCTGCACCTCAGTGGAGTAACAGATAACTTCACATCTATAAGCCTTACAGATAGAGCTGGTCCGAAGGCTTCAGACACAGCAATTTCCATTGCTAAATGCATTTTTCAGCAAATGGAGGACTTTCTCTGGAATATAGCAATTCTACTGAGATTTTAGATGTTGAAAGGGTCTAAATGCATTATGTGGGCTACTAATTAATTAACTACTGATATTTTTAAAATATGAATATTTAAAACAGTTTATGACATTATCAAAGTAAAATATTTTGACACTGAAATAATTTCTCTACATTATCAAAATGAAAACCTGCTTGGATCCCAAATTGGAAAAAAAAAAAAACCACAAAAAGTTCTGAATTTGAACTATTGGCTTTTTGTTATAACCAGAAAAAAGGATCAGTTCCTCTGAACAAAAATAGGGTTTTTCACATGCTCAGTTTTACCCATGGTCTATCCTGAGCTGCTCCAACCATTCTACTAAATGAGTCTTCATCAAAGCCTTCTCTGCTCAAATTTTTAGTTTTTATACCATTTTTACACTAAGTCCATATACTTTTTTGCAGTTCCCTGAAGAATACTGGGAAGAACTCTGCAACTGGAAAGTTGTTTGTCATACTACAGTTCTGGAAGTCCAGGTGCATTTTGTCCTCCCTTTGCCTGAAGACATTCATTAATTATGGCCTCAGGGATACCTGGAAACCAAATCTGCTTTCACTGAGCTAAGAAAACAACAACTGTCTTTAGATGTAGCCAGTATTTTTTCTGCAGTTCACCAAGCACCATTTTGAAGCTCTGCCATCAATCACAAAATTACATGTAAATTAGATTGTACGTTCTAAAAAGCTTCAGTAGAAATAGGTAATACTGAAAGTCAGAGAGAAATAATTTTCCATGCTGAGGTCTGGAAGCAGCCAGACTTCCTGTAAGTTAAAGGGATTTATTTCATTGGAGATATCAATTATATCGGAGATGTTGGACCAATACCATTCAGATAAGCTACTGAAATTATGAGGGAGAGGGTTTTTGTTGCATTTGAGAAAGCAATCATTGACTTTATATGATTTGTTGAATTCTCTGTTCAGTATATCTTGTCATCCTGCAACCATGCAATGGCTAAGGACATTAAAGGACCTGCACCAGGATTTCTGCAGTGGTTATGTAAGAAGCAGCTGTATTTGGTTCGGGAGATCTCCTTCCATTTGCCATTTCGAGCAAATTGCCATCAAATAGTCAGGAGAGGATGTCATACAGTGGAACAGCTCCTTAGCATGTACATGTTGGCTGGCCATTCACAGAGGCTGGTGCTGAAAGGGTGAAGGGATCCACAGGCCACATGTGCATTGTCAGGGTTACTAAATGGTCACAGTTTGGTCCTCAGCGAAGGAAGTAACTTTTTCAATTATTTTTTCAACAATTACCTTTTTCCTCTAGTATTTTTTTCCAGTCCTTAATGAAATACACGAGAGGTTAAGAAAAAAAACCACAAAATCTGTTCAATGACATTAGGATCAGTTGTGGTGTAGGCTGGTGGAAATATGTTAGGTTATGAACAAAAAGTATTATTTCACTGGGTTTTTTTACCATTTTGGTGAGTGGGGTAGATTGTTTCTGTAGTTAGAAAAAAAGTCCAAATATTAGTAGATGGTGAAACAATGAATATGTTACACCCTGCTCTTGGGAGCTTTATATAATAAATTTCCAATATTTTATAAAGCACAATGTTTTAAACACTCTCTGATGGACATCAACAGTAAAACAGAGTATCAGCAGGATTTATTTCCTTGGAATCTTAAAAGCACCTGTGTAAAAGCAATACACCAATCAAATTAACTTTAGTTTTAAAATTGCGTAACGTTACAGTCAGGTTGCTTTATTTTTCAGGCTTATCAGTCGCGACTGTGTGTGGTCTCTGCAGGAAACATTCTGTCTACAAACATAGTAGATTTAGGCACATCTTAAATCTACAGCAGATTTAACTGAATTTAAGAACATACGTGCATGAAGAACTTACTTAAATGCATTTCTGAATGAAGACTACTTTTTAATTAGGATCACAAGTCTGTGGGTCACATCATGCATTATCTCACCCACACTCTTGTTTCTATCAGACAATTCTCTTCGGAAACATATTGTGGTCTTCCTTACAGTTTGAAAGGTTTTATGGTGTTGTCACCACAGCTCTAATGTGGACTGTAATTTGGTTTGGTTTGCTTTGATGTGGTTTGGCTTGATCTCCGGTGAAACCTTCTTGACCAGCCTACAGCATGTGATAATTTGAATAACAATTCAGCAGATCAGGTGGCAATAATGATTTCCTAAAACTGTTGCTGAAGCAAGATGTGTCAAAATCTTGAAACAGGAATATCAAACATGACTACAGATGTAAAAATATGTGGGAACCCTGCATCTATTCAAAAATGTGTGGGAAACAACTGGTGAGCAATATGTCAGAATTTTTTTTTTTTTTTAACAATACTTGAAATGTCTTTAGAGTGGCAGATCTGGGCAAGAAACCAAAGTCAACCTCTGTTTCTTTGACTGTTACACAGTCAACCTCTGTGTAACTCTGTGTAACCACATGTTTATAGTACAGCTGTGTAACAGACTTGCATGCAAACTTCTGCTTGCAAATTATAATACATTCTGTAAAAATTATAATGAAATTACAAGTTTGACTCACTAAGCAAGATCCTGCTGATCCACAGAGTGGCAGTGAGGATGTGACTGCCTCAGTGCGGATGTGACTACCTCAGCCCACAGGCCAGTGCAGAGGCTTGTTTGTGGTGTTGGGCCACAGAGCACTGAGGAGCTCAGTGTTTCCCAATGGTCCAGCTGGTTTCTTGTACCCAAACTGTTATCTCTCTATTCCAACAACTGAAAAACAGCTAGTGGATATTTGGTAAAAGTTCTTTTAAGGAAAAAGAAAAGAAGTTAATTTTGTTGTGTATATCGCACATTCACTCAGATCTTGTCTTGCCCAGAAGGTCAAATATCACTCAAGTACATACAAAATAACAAGTTTGCAGATCATCATTTTCCTTCTGAGTAGTTAAAACATGGAAAGTGTAGCAAACAATTTTGGTGCATTGTATCTGTTATGCAGTTTATTAATGACTTTTTCAGAATCCATTCTGTAAGCTACAATTCTAAACTTGCAGGGAAACAAACACTTATGTATAGGCAAGCATATTTGGAAATGATTGTTTCCTGTTGAGTGCATTTTGAATGATGACATAAATGCTGTCCCTAATTTATTAGGAACAAGACAATATCATTGTTGCAGAAAAGGAGGAATTGAAAAATAATCCTTTTCTGCTTTATACTTTATGAAGTTATTTGCATCTGTGAGTTATTAGAATAAATCACAAATAAGAACAGTAGGCTTTTACACCTATTTTACATGGATAGAAATGCGCTGAAAGGAAAATGAGAGGTCAATACAAATCTGCAGAAAAGTCACATTTACACAGATATAAGAAACCCCACAAGTTGGTGTATATTTAGAAGAGATTAGGGTGAAGATCTTATGGCAACCAGAAGAAGAAAATAATTAAACAGAAATCAGGATTGTTTGTTATTTAAAAAGCTAGGTCCAAATCTACAAAGAGCATGATAGCGTATAGCAGCCTGGAAGTTAAATACTCTACCTGTCAAATAGAAGCCTAATGAGGACAAAAAAGTCAGTCCACATGGGGCTGTCTGCACTCAGAGCCAGTGGGAGTCCCCCGTGCGAAACCCTTTGCAGATTAGATTTCAGGCTTTACTGGTTAACAGCAGGCACATACAGAGACATCTTGCAAAGTCCCATAAAATTGAGCTGATAAGTACCCATTTATTAATCCGGTTGACGGCAACATTTCACAACGCTGAATGATCTGAATTTCCCCAGTACACTTGCTAGCACTGTCCGTGTCCATGCTGCTGATCATGGGCAGAGGGAGCAGAATCGGGGTCCTGTTGAGTGACTGCTCTAACCAGGTGCGATATCATTGCTCAAGAGCTGTGAAAGTATTGCTGTTCCACCTGGATTTCTCAAATCAAATTTCATCTAAACATGCAAACTAAGGTTTAATATTTACCTGACTTTAAGGAAAAGGTCAAATTAAATAGTTATTACCTGTTTCCTAATAGGTTTAAGGAATTTTCTTCCAAAGGCATGAATATGTCGTACGGAATAATTCAGTTGGGACTTGGACATCATGATTAGGTAAATGGATTTTATACCCACTTATAAAAGTGAGGGATTAAAGTGATTTACAGAATGAGACACCAGTGATTCCTGTTAGGAACAGAGCCCAGTGCAGCCTGTGACTTCTCTAACCATGCAGCGTTGCATCTGTGGGAGTACACACACACACAAGGGACTCTGTGGTTAAGTGTATACAGGGAAAGATGTTTGAATGGGTCTTTCTATCAGAAGGTGTTGGCTTATGAACTGTTTTTTACAAGTTCAGGGGAACCAAAATGGCTGGTTGAGCTATTTGGAAATTTCTTTACGTGTTAGAAGAAAAAAAGCAACTTCTCTAATGCCTAAAGAGAGAAGAACCTGGTTGTCATCCACTTCTAATGTGCACCTACTAGACAATTAAGTGATCTGAATTTGCTTGCTTTTCACATCTATCAAAGTTAAGTGGACATTACAATGAAAATTACTTAACAGAAGTATCTGCCTTGAAGAAACCTTCTAATGGGTAAATTATTTTTGTGGATTCCCTAGGTTTGCAATAAGACATTCCTATTTAATATCAATGTGGATTTTTTTGAAAAACAGTTATGAGTGAAGATTATAATACTGATATGAGTCAGACTGGGAGATGATCAAGTATTTGATGCAGCCACGAAAATCAATGACATATAGTAAAGAGAAAGGCTAGTAAAGGGAAAGCCTCATGGATTCATCCTCCAATTACTGCTAAAATGAGGCATTCCAGAATCCTGCCCTGTGCGCATCCCTGTCAGTTATCCCTGTATATTTTGGTAGCAGCGCTGATTTTCTCTCCATTTATGATTGCAGCTGGGGCTCCCTGCCTCTGACTAGAGCAAGGCACTGTCACTGCAGTCAGCTGAGATGTGGTCACACAGATTCATGACTTCTAGGTCTGATCTCCTGTTTTTCTGGTTGGTTTGATTTCTGCCCAGAAGTTTCAATGAACAAATGAAAAAACTCTGACCTGCTGTATTGTGAGGGCTGTTACTGGAAAGTTACTTTGTGATATTTCCTGCACATCATCCCAGCCCAACACGGCACTGGGATAAATTGCAGCCAACTGAAAGCACAGTGAAGTTAATGCTCAGGAACTTACAGTTCAGATCGCACACCTGAGACCCTCGCCCACCAGCTTCTCGTACCTGAGATTTTTTTATGCTCGCACTGAGAGTAAAATCCCAGCCTTTCATCTCCTTGAGGTAACGAGGGCTCACAAAGATGTTATTAGCTGTAGAGATTGTGCACTATGTAAGGCACAAAATCCCTGGATCTCTGACTGTGAGCTCCATATAAGCCATATCCCCATCATTGCCTGAAACTCTTCTGTCCTAGAGACTGGATTATGGCCGGAGCTTTAAATGTCTTCCATTTCTCTCCTCTGATACCAGAATCTCTCTCGCTTCCTTCTTACACTAGGGGTTAGATGTGCCCCCCATTTCCAACTGACCTTCTCTTTGCCCATGCCAGCAAACCTGCATGTGTATTCATGTCTCCATTTCATCTTCCTCCAATGGCTGAATTTTGCAGCCTAAGTTTTGATTTTTTTTTTTTTACGATACAAGAGGTATGAGAGGCTTTGCAAATGTGCTAAATTACTCAAATGGAAAAAAACAAAGCTGAAATTACAAAGAAAGTGTGTTGAAATTACAGACAAAGTGTATTGAAATGAAGTCAGCAGCTCTGGAATTAAGGACAATATTTCCAATTATGTCAGCATTTATTATTTTCCAACTCTCACATTTTTACAAGTAGAATACACATTTCTATTTCTACTTCTCAGAAAAGCTTTTCCTCTTTTTTCATGAAAGGAGAAACAAGTGTTGATGGGTGGAGAGACTCTAGTGAAAATTGATTAATCTAGGTCCTATAATTTGAAAATTATTTCAAGTAGCAAAAAGCTATGTGGTTTATTATGCCTTTTTGAATAACGTTGTGGGAGTGGAACAGCAGAAATTCTTATATCTGCTGACACTTTGCATCTCAGAAATTGTTTCCTCTGGGACAGTAATTAATTTTTTTTTCCCCCCCTTGTCTGAAACAATTTACCTCTACCTTGGCAGGAAAAGTCACATCCTTCTCTGAGTAAATGAGTGATAAAGGACAGATGAAAGGGCAGAAATGTGCAAGTGCCATCAAAACCCTCGTTTTTCAGTTTTAATATGCTGCAGCCACAGACATGGAACGTTTCTCTTGCAGTTGAAAGTACAGACAGCATGGGAATATTGATGGGTTTACATGAATCCTAAAGAGTCCCAGTTTATTTGTGTTAACTAATAAACTGGAGCTTGGAGGATACTGACTGTATGGATACATTTTCACCTGGAAACATCTCAAAACAGCAGTAAAGATTAGTGAGAAGGATTCATGGGAAAAGAGAGATATTTGGAAAAGCAAGCTCAGGTCAAAACAGGCTACAGTAGATTTAAGCACTATTCTCCATCTCCAAAGCTAAGGTAAATATTAATACATAGTAGACTGTGATTAACAACTGTCCCTTGTGGATACATTTTGCCTTTTGAAAGTCTTACCAGTTCTCTGGCAACAATTAATATTGTTAAGTGTCAATAATTAAGATAGTATTTCTTCCTTTAAGGTCTTTGAATTCCTGTATGAATTAATAATTTATCACTAACCTCAGTAGAAATGCAGATAATCTCAATCTCTGAAATTGGGCCATGTTTCCTGGCTAAGGGCAGGACTTTTGAAAAAACTAGAGACACTGGATGCCAAATGCCTATTCAAAGTCAATAGGTACTTTTCAGTGGTGCATAGGTAACCCAATGCTTTAGTTTTAATTAAGCATTTAATTAGAAAATGTATTTTTGGCACACAATATTGAGAATGGCAGGGAAATTGAGCACCATTTTGATGATAGATTCAAAATACAGCAAAAAATGTAGAAAATCCTTCTGTGTGCTACATTGCTGATAGAGCAGTTCCATTAAATCCGTTGTACTTGGTGGTGTAGACACAAAGTAAATAATAAAAGCACCGTCAGATGCTGTTATGCCTGTGCTGGTGGACCTTAGTTTTTCCCCCAATAGTGTTTCAAACCTGATGGAGTTTGTTACTGCTGGAGGTACCTATACACGTGATAGCTGGTTCTGACCTAATGTGGATCAAATGAACCTTAAATAAATTAATAAATAATGCATGTTTTAATGATGCTAAGTAATGTACATTATTGTTTTAAAACAATTGTATTGAGGCACCAGAGCAGTGTTGTTTCTTATCTCTCTGCTCAGAATTGCTAACATTGGTTTGATAAAAATTTCCACTTTTATGTCTCGCTGAAACATTATTTTGGCTGTGCAATCCAAGGAAGCAGAGGTTCATCTGGTATAAGTATTTGGTCTCTGAAAGGAGCCAGCAGCCAGTGATTATGGATCCACCTAAGAGCAGGACAGGGATAGTGAGCTGCCTCATCTTCGAAAACACCTTAAACATTGCTTCCAGCTGTTACACCACCGCACCACCATGTCATTGTTTGGCCCCTCTGGTCGGACTATATTACAGTGACATGGGTCCTGCATTCCTATTCACAGTTATAGTTCAGTTATTGTTACAAATTCAAATTAGTCTTTTTGTGCTACAAGGGAAAACAATAAGTCCTCCTGATAGGAGTGAGCTTGTCCTAACACGTCGTCTTTGAAAGCTCATACTCTTGAAACAATTTGGAGAGTTAAACAGGCAATGTAACCAATATTGAAGAGACGATAAGCCTTTAGGGCATAGACAGGGCGGACACCCAGTTTACATTGTTTTTTATTTTGGTGGAACTTGGGAATGTTGTTGTAGTTTATGCCCCCAAAAGTGTCTGTAACATTTTTAGAAAGAAATATCAAGAGCTCTCTTCGGCCAAAAACTAAAATGCTAAAAATTGTTTCCTTCCTGGGACACTGGGGATACATGTTTCAACTGACCATAGATGTGATATTTCTCATCGTCTGTAGATTCGTGAGGGATTTATGACATAGAAGTTTTTGTGTATAAGCAACTTTGAGCTCTGCTGCTCAAAGGGAAGCAAAGCAGGGAACAGTGGTTGTATTTGGTTTGTCTGTTTGTATGTCTGAGAACAATATATTGAAGTACACAGAAGAACTCAGGATTCAGGATCCTTGCTTTCCTAGAAATGCTGTGCATAAATACAGCATCTCAGGCACATTCCTGCACTGTTCAGTCTTGCCTGGATGTTCCTGGCAATAATCATACAATGCAGCAGCATTTGACCTCCTGAAGACTAAGGTTTTTCAAATGTTAACACAATAGTCACATGTTCACTTTCATAATAACATGGTTATATGCCTTGCCATCACTTCTGGACTGACCTATGAAAATTAGTAGTTATCACTAAAATATGAATGTTACTTAGAAAAGATAAGGAAGCCAGTCAGGATGCAGACTCCAGTCTCTTTATCATATTTAAGCACAGGGCCTCTTGAGGAGTGAGCTCCAGTTTCTTTCCGCATGCCCTCTCCCCTTGTATTTCACATGTGTACACATAAATCCAGGCAGTCCCTGTTCCTTGTACCCTTGGTTTTATTGAGATACCATACACTTGCTCCCTTCCAGCAACCGCTGCCTCCCAAGCACCAGCAGGACCAGACTGCATCTGTTAGCTGCCTGCTGGTATCACAGGAGGGATCAGTGTGTCATATGGGCCACTGCTTATCTGTGCTGTTCTTCTGCTACAGCAATTCACTGATGTGAGGATAGGCCTGGGAACAAGCTGCTTTTCTTTTCCTCATCTGTCATTTTTAATGTCTTCTTGCTTTGTTGAGCTTTCCCTACCTCCTTCCTCTCATAGAACAATACTGAATCAGAGAAGTCCCGTGCAATGACTATTTCAGGAGCAAGCATGGTGGATTTGCTCAGGTACTTGCTCTGCAGCAGGAAGGACTTGACTCAAGCTCACACATTTACCTGTCATCACCTGGCCTCAGCTCTCTGCACCAAGTCACTGGCTCCTCCCTAACGCCTGGTCTCTTTGGAAACCTGATTCTCTTTTTAGCCCTGTTCTTCATGCTACTGTACCAAGCTTCTGTGATCAGATCTCAGTCTCAGCTGAAATGGTATAAAACTGAAGTAACTGGGTGAGGGATTTTTTTTTTAAATTTATTTATTAACACAAGGTGTGGGCTTCCTGAAAGTCTGGGAGGCTGTGTGGCTTCTTCCTTCTCTTCACTAAGGTCGTTGCTGGCACTTTTGCTGTCACACATATGAGAAATAAGACACTGATTTGTTTATAATATATGCAAAAACAACTCTGTGCACTCCTCTTGCTCTGTAAAATTCTGATGTTATTAACAGAACCCCTCGTTCTTTCCTTCCTACTCTTTGAATTTATATTTCTGCTGTGAGAAACAAAAATGTAGGTTCTTTAGGATAGAGGCATTTTTTTCCAGCAGCTCTCAAGCAATTATTTTTCTTGCTTAATTTTGAATAATTCATCACTGAACATGCTTATTTCTGTAGAAGGGGGTTACAAGCCCCAGCTGTTCTTGACATCTTCACTCTATTATAACTGGACTCCTCTGCTAACTATAGCTGTGGCTGTAATAGCCCCACTTTCTACAGAGTAAGCCATGAGGGCTACCATAGGAAGAGGGAGGACTGGTGACAGAGAATTGCTGCTCCAGCTAATTGAAATGTCTTTTTATTTCAAGTGATTTTCCTTGCTGATTTCCTTGATGATTGCCTGCATGCCCTCCCTACTGTCCATGCTGTCTTCAGGTTCGCATAAGGAATTATTAGATTGCACCTTAATAATCTTTTCCTGGTGCTCTGCCTATTCAGTTGGTTTACCTTCTGTCATACCTTCCACCATATTTTATAATCCATGTTCCTTTTATCTTTATCCAGATTGTTGTTTTTACAGTGAAATTTCTTGCAGGACTCCAGGAGCTTTTAACACACCATCATTCACAAGCACATGCAGTTCACTATGATCATTCGCTTTTTCCCTAGTATTCCAGGCCTGGGTGCAAACCCTACCTGCACCTCTTCCTCTCCAAAGGACATCTCTTAGCCCACAGGGCGGGTGTTTTGAGGAGAATACGGTGTCTCTACAAAAGAAGGTTCTCTGAACACAGGGAACCAGCTCACAAGTCCTGCAAGCTGGAAATACTGAATATATACCAGCCTACACTGGCCCCTCTACAGTAAACCTTTCATCCTGCAAGAAATGGGAGGGCAGGGTAGCAAGAGCAGCAAGTGAGGTTTTCATTTGTCCTTTGCTCTGATGTTCACCAGCAGAAATACAAAATCCATTTACCTCATCTGAAGTCTGTCCACGGACTGCTTCGGATACTTACCTAATTAAGACTTTTCAGTCCTAGGATCTTTTGCCCACATGTATCACTACAGGACTGCCAAGAAAGGTTGGGGAAAAAAAAACAAAAAAAAACACCTAACAAAATACCCTCCTGAACAGCAACCAAATAGGGGATTCTTTTCTGATCCTAAAAAGCAATTGGTCAGAGAGACCTACAGCAACCTAGAATACAGCTCACTGGCGAACTGAAGCGTCAAAGTGGGGCAGCTGGAAGATAAATGCAGATGAATGGAAGGAGATACTTAGTAAAGCATGAATACTTCTTTTTTTGGGCAATGGGACTCAATGAAACCACATGCAGCATGCACCTCTATTCTTAGTGCAAGCATTAAAATTCCTCTGACTTTTCAGGGCAGGAGATATTTTTGCTAGGTGCAGATTGTCTTTGTTATAACTTTCCACTTCCTTTCTGGAAGTAAGATATTCTGCTTGCCATTTGAGCAACCCTATCAACACCAGAACTATTTTCTTTCTAATTTAGCTAGGACTCCTGATTTTAAGTCTTTTGTTGATTATCCTAGACTGTAATGCGTTTGCAAAATGCAGGTTTTATGGGCTTGAAAGAGCAAATGCAAACAATCATGAGTCCACTTTACCTTCTTATTTTAGAAGCAAAATCCTGTTACTTAGATAGCAACCTTTACAGCTAATGTAATTATATCTCCATGTCTTTCTATTTGCTATGTCAGAAGGCATGAATCCTCAGAAACAGCAACAAGGAGGGAGTACAGAGTACCATGACTGTGTTACCTAGATAGTGAGTAGAAAAAATCTGGTGTAATAGATGAATATGTAGTTGCCGAATTTAAAAATGTTCTTTTTTGTTGATGGAATTATTTTAACATTTTAGAAGCATGCAGACAAAAACCTGCAAAGATACAGTTCAAGATTGTTAATTTTGCAAAACTGCCTATAGAAAAATAGAGGAATGCCTGTGAGTTACTAAATGCATCTTCACAGTATCCTTTCAAGGTAAGGTGATACTATTTAAAAGATCTGCATAAGTCACTCCTCCTTTAGTGAGTGGAAAACCTGTGACAAAATTAGGAATACACTTGAGTTCCACATTTAACTTACTTAACTGTGGGTCCTTTTTTCCTCCTCAGCCTTGTGCCTCCTTTACTGCATACCTCCTCCAACTGTAGGGCAAGAGTGTCTTAAAGAAACCCATGCTCTGCTGTGCAACTGCAATTAGTTGCTGGGGCAGGTCCATTTTGTTTGCACAAAAACCTGCAAACAAACCCTAAAAAAGATTATAGCATTGGAGCATTACTGAGTTACTTGTCTATATCTGAGTGAAGAACAACTGCTTGCATGCATTAAAATCCTCAGTGCCTGCTACCTCTGATTGCCCAGAGACTTTATAAATTCCTGGCAGCATGCATACAGGGGGGTTGGACTTTGGAATGGACCATTTTGATTAAGTTACAGAATTCCACCAGGACTTTCAGATGTGTCTATTCCAGGGAAAAAAAGAAGAAGTGAAGTTAGGCTACAGCACAAAACAGCTTTCTGTAATTTAGCTGCTAGTTTCACTCAGACCAATATTTGGATGACATGCATTTCTTTTAGCTGCTGTCCCTATCAAGGAGTAGATATAATTTGATTAGTTATGATTTCCATGTATAAAACATAGGCTTTATGACAGACTAGCTAAGATTTTGTCAGTCTGGACTTTTGCTTCTGAATAACTATTGTGCCACCTAGTGGGCAGTAAACTACACTTTTACATAGATGAAAAGATTAACTTAAAATCTAGTGGTGAATAATGAAACACAAATATATATTATACACATATATTATACAAATATACAGTGCCATGCTGAAGAAAAACATTTTCCCTTTTCAGCTGATTTATTACCAAGGTATTCCATTAAGGTAAAAAATATTCCATTTCAACTATGTCATAGCTTTTTGCTTACAATGGTATTAAAGAAACATAATTTATGAACAGGGCACTCGCAGAGCTCTTCACCTCCCTGGCAATATTTTCATTCCTTAATAAATTACTGGCAAATTTCATATGCTTTTATGCTTTGATCAAGTTATCAGTCTGAAAGGATACCCCAAAATTTCAAATGTTATAATTTTCCATTCTGTAATACAATTAAATAAATAAACACACTGAAAATGTTATTTTCTGACCAACTATGCCAATTTTCACTTGGAACCAAACTAAAATACTTTAAAACATTGTTATGATTGGATGGTTTAGAGAATTATTTAGAACAAATAAGCAATGTAATTAAAAACATCCCATTCTGACACAAAGTTCGTCTCGTAAAATTTCGTTTTTATTATAAATAATTCCAGTGTCCAAATATCCATATAGGTTTCACTAGTAAATGCTATTTCTT
Organism: Pterocles orientalis; assembly: GCA_011057875.1. Lineage (NCBI taxonomy): Eukaryota > Metazoa > Chordata > Aves > Pterocliformes > Pteroclidae > Pterocles > Pterocles orientalis. The sequence continues at coordinate 123,356 of WKFP01013546.1, read as the reverse complement.
AGCATTTTTTTTTTGCTCTAGCTGAAACCACTCAATAGTTTTTTTCCCTTTCAGCTTTTTAAGTAAACCATCTGTCCAGTGTGGGAGTGTTGGTTTTGCCACAGTAGTCAGCAATAGTATTTCAATCAATAAAGCCAACAACAATAAGTTTCCCTTAATAGAGTGTTTCCTAACATTCTTCAAGTCACTTTGTTGCATCTTATGTAAAATTGCCAAAACTATCTATCATCAACAAAGCTATCTTAGGTAGTCTGCATTTTTAGCCCTTGTGTGCAATGACATAGTTACAGTGCACAATGTAGTGGTGAACAAAACTACTATTTAGAACCTTTTAGGATTCTCTCAGACTCACAAGAACTTTAATCTCATGTTATTTAACACATTTAAGTGAGGTATGTTAGCAATCTTTCATCTAGACTGGAGGTTTTGATAACTGTTTGCCAGACCGTGATGTAGACACAAACATTTTGTATTATTTTCCATAAATGACAAAGTGGAACTCATCTGCTTTCAGCAACGTTTGTCAAAAAATATCTGAGATTCAGCTTGAAGTTGACAGAAAATGAAATTACATTCCCAAGAAAAA